>JBBPBX010075760.1:0-17273 GCA_038048925.1 Garcialebias charrua | reverse complement strand
GGGGAGAAAATATCTGCAGGAACAATGCTCCCACAGCGAGTCAGCTCCCCCGCTGACCCTGCGTACCCCCCCCCCAGTTCGCCAAGGTCCACCCAAGGAGCGAGGTAGTGGAAACACCTCTCCGACCGCCAGGCCATTGAGCCAAGACCAGAGAGGGACACGGCCCCGAGGGCCGCCAAAGCAGAACCAACAGCCCACACCCACCAGGGCCGCCACGACCCCTGCGAACCGCAGTCAGCCCACAAGGACGACACTACCAAGAGCGCCCGCCCAACCGCCGACAGAGCCAGGAAGCACTGAGAACAGGCCCCAACCAGGGCCCGCTCACCGGCCAAGCATAGTCCAAGACCATCATCAAGGACATCCACTTGGTCCCCACCCCAGAAGAAATACTACACCCACCCTTCATATTAATAGCTTTCAGAACATATAACACATTAGACACCCAGGCTGGGTTTGCCCGCCCCCTCCCATTGGCCACCAGTCACACCCCCAGACACCCAACCCCCCAGCACATGAACCCCCAACCCACCAGCGAGCCGAGGGCCCCCGGCCAGAGCCGGGCACCAGAGCGCCAGCCAGCCCATAACCCGGCGACCCGCCCGCCAGAGCCCAAGACCCCCCGATCCCCACCAGGTCCAAGCCCGGGGATGACTCGCCCCCAGAGTCCCAAGCCCCCGGCACCCGCCCCGAAACCACCCCAGCACAGCCGGGTCACCGACCGGTGACCCATGACCGCCGCTACCGACCACCCGTGGGCCCGCATGCCGCCCCTAGCAGACATCCCCCAGAACCCCCCCGGTCCTCCCCAGGTCGAAGACAGGGTCCTCCCCGCCCAAGCAGCCCCAACCCCCCGGCGCCCCAAACCCCAACCCCCACCAGCCCCAATGCCCCACAAGGCCAGATCCCAGACCCCCCACCCTCACTACGTAACGGAGCCGATCAAAGAATGCCAAATAGATTGATCCGATGTGTCGGCAGATGCTGTTTCAAGACTAATATGATCTAACAGAAGATTTTTATACTGATTAATGCTAAGATTATTTTTATTTTTCCAATTTACGAGTATGGTTTTCTTTGCGATGCATAAGGCAGTGAAAAGCATATAGGATGTATTTTTTTCCAGTATAACATCTTCAAAGATACCCAATAAGCAAACAGATGGAGAGAGTGGGATATTAAATTTCAAACATTTAGACAAGTCTTCACATACCTGTACCCAGAACCTCTGAACGGGTGGACAGAACCAGAGTGCGTGAATATAATCATCAGGTATATTACTTATGCACTGTGAGCAGTTGTTAGATGGTGTAAAGCCCATCTTAAACATCCGCTGACCTGTATAATGTACTCTATAGAGAACCTTATATTGTATTAATTGTAAATTGGAGATTCTAGTCAATTTAAAAGTATTTGAACATACTTGAGACCAAATTTTTTGTTCGAAGTTGATTGATAAATCTGACTCCCATTTTTCAACAGGTAGTGCTATCGAGTCATCGATTCTAGATAATTTTTTGTATATTTTAGATAATAATTTAGGTGGTTGAAAATTAATAAACTCTAACACACATGTTGGTGTTTCCAACAATGTTTTTTTAAGCTTAAATTTCTTTTTTACAATTGACTTAATTTGTTGGTATTGTAGGAAATATTTATTATCAATGTCATATTGTATTATTAATTTATTAAATGGAATAAAGTCTATGCCCTCAAATATGTGTTCCAGACAATCAATTCCTTTCATTCTCCAACCTGGGAAATTTAACATATTATTTTCTTGTTGAATGTCAGGATTGTTCCAGAGAGGTGTATGTGTACATGGGAGAAGTGAAGACTTTGTCATTTTCAGATACTCCCACCATGCCATCAGAGATGAGCTAATATTGATGCTCTTAAAGCAGACATGTCTTTTTAAAACTGTACTGATAAATGGTAGATCTGAAATCCTAATATCATTACATAAAGTTTGTTCTATATCTATCCAAGTTTCATCTAGTGCATTCGGTTTTAACCACTTTGATATATATTTTAACCTGTTGGCTAAATAATAGTAATAAAAGTTTGGAAGTTCTAATCCTCCGGTATCTTTAGATTTCTGTAATGTTTTTAAACTAATACGTGGAGTTTTATTTTTCCAAAGGAATTTAGATATAGAGGAGTCTAGTGACTTAAACCATTCAGTTGAAGGTTTATTTGGAATCATTGTAAATAAATAATTTATTCTCGGCAGCACCATCATTTTTACTGAGGCAACTCTTCCCATAAGTGATATGGGTAGAGATCTCCATCTAGTAAGATCGTCTTCAATTTTCTTTAATAGTGGGATATGATTTAATTTTATTAAATCTTCCAATTTAGGAGAGATATTAACACCTAAATATTTAATGTTACCTGATTGTAGTTTTTCATTAAGAGAATTATTAAACACGCAATTTATTGGAAGAACTGTAGACTTTGTCCAGTTTATAGAATAATCAGAAACTTTTGAAAACGAGTTTATTAATTTGATAACATTAGATATTGAGTTTCCTGAGTTCTCAAGAAAAAGCAAAACATCGTCAGCATAAAGACTAATTTTATGTTCTATGTTTCTACCCTTTATGCCTTTAATATCAGCACTTTGCCTTATTGCTGCTGCTAAAGGTTCAATAAAAATAGCAAATAATGCTGGTGAAAGTGGGCAACCTTGCCTGGTTCCCCTCTGTAAACAGAAGCTTGAAGATAATTGATTATTTGTCCTGACGCACGCTGTTGGTGAACTATATAATATTTTTAACCAATTAATGAAGTAATTCCCAAATCCAAATTTATTTAAGGTAGCAAATAAGAAATTCCAATTAACTCTATCAAATGCTTTTTCTGCATCTAATGAAAAAATAGCTGTTTCAATATTTTTCAAATATGAATACTCTATTATATTATATAATCTACGTGTATTTGAGTTTGAGTGTCTTCCTTTTATGAATCCGGTTTGGTCTGGATGTATAATAACAGGAGTTATCTTCTCTAGTCTTTTAGATAAGACTTTACAAATTATTTTAACATCAACATTAATAAGAGAGATTGGACGATAACTGGTAGGTAATACTGGGTCTTTGCCTGGTTTTAATAAGAGACTAATGTTGGCTGAATTCATATGTGTTGGTAGCCTACCATTTTCTTCGGACTCAAATAGCACTCTATAAAATATCGGTTCCAGTATATCCCAGAACTTTTTATAGAATTCTACTGGATATCCATCAGGACCTGGAGATTTCTTATTAGGCATGCTTTTAATTGCATCATGGAGCTCATCTGATGTTAATGGTGAGTCTAGTTTTGATGATTGACTAATATCTAGTTTAGGAAGTGTTACTTTCTCCAAGAATTCATTAATATCCTTATTAGATGGATTTATTTGTGGAGTGTAAAGAGTTTTATAGAAATCTTTAAAAATATTGTTTACTTTTCCCTCATCATGAATTATATTTCCATCTTTATCTTTAATACCATAAATAGATGTTTTTTCTTTGTTTAATTTTAGTTGATTAGCTAAAAAGCTACCTGATTTATTACCGTACTCAAAATTATCTAATCTGTCTTTGTATCAAGAATTTATTTTTCTTATCAATATATTCATTTAGTTCTAATTTTAATTTGCGTAGCTTTTGCTGTGTTTCCTCTCCTTGCACGTACATTCCTGACAATACTATGCCAGACGGAATATTCTCCGAGGCTATGAACAGAATCACAAATTTAAAAGAAGAGCTTAGTATAAATGCTGGCAAAGATGACTGGTCGTGGAATGGTTTTAATCTAAATTTAGGTGAAGGGTTCATTTTGATATTAAAGATAGGAATTAGTACAATCTTAGTACTAATTACTGTTGTCAAGACCAGCTTTTTCCAGCTCTGTCTGCTCTCCAAAGTCAAGTCATTTCTCAGCCGTGGTGATCTAGAGAAGGTCATCCATGCCTTTGTGACCTCCAGACTTGATTATTGTAATGCTTTGTATGTTGGTATTAATCAATCCTCCATCTCCCGTTTACAGCTTGTACAGAACTCTGCCGCGCGCTTTTTGACCAACACACGAAAATATGAACACATCACTCCTGTCCTGTCCTCTCTACACTGGCTCCCGGTTCAGTTCAGGATACAGTTCAAGCTGCTCCTGTTTGTTTTCAAAGCTCTGAATGGACTTGCTCCTCTGTACATCTCAGAACTTTTGAAAGCCCATCAGCCCGGCAGAGATTTACGATCTGCCAGTCAACACCTGCTGGAGGTGCCTCGCTCAAGGTACAAACAATGGGGAGACCGGTCATTTTCTGTTGCCGGCCCAAAAGCCTGGAACAGCCTCCCCCTTGAGCTGCGTGCCACCTCTGATCTGACTCTGTTCAAAACCAGACTGAAGACCCACTTGTTCAAAAAAGCTTTCAGTGTGTAACTTTTATTACTTTTGGTATTTTAATATGTAGCATCTTGTTCAAAACCAGACTGAAGACCCACTTGTTCAAAAAAGCTTTCAGTGTGTAACTTTTATTACTTTTGGTATTTTAATATGTAGCATTTTTTAATTTCCATTGCCTTTTTATTTCCACTTGTTCAAAAAAGCTTTCAGTGTGTAACTTTTATTACTTGTGTTATTTTAGTATGTAGCATTTTTTATTTCCATTGCCTTCTTTTATTGCTGTTGTTTCTTATTCTATTTTCATTGATTTATTGTTCCAGTTTATTCATCTTTTTATCCTGTTAAGCACCTTGGTCAATGCAAGGCATTGTAGGAAGGTGCTATACAAATAAAGTTTATTATTATTATTATTATTATAATTTCTTTTCTGACATGTTGTATCCTGCCGGCTGGGAAGCAGTGGTGGACTCGTAAAACGATGACTCAAATGGACCTTGTTGCTGCAAACCAATTCATCCAGCTTCAGATGGCCTCAGAGGACATGTCTCCCCGCCTCCCACTGAACTGACGGAAAAACTCTACAGGCCAAAGGAGGCGGAGGGGGCTCAATGGCCACTGGAGATCTGGTAATAAAGTGAGAAGTGACATGTTCTTCGAAGGAAAACCCTCCTCCAGAATTCTGTCTTGCCCCCAACGAACACTATTTTGTTTTGAATGTTGCAATAAAAGAAGAAATTCATTGAACTGAACTGAACTTGGTTTAAGACATTACAGTATATCCTTTTATTCCTACCTTTTTCTTCTTTTCGAATATATTCATTTATAACAGGCATCATCGTGGACTTTTGATGCAGGACTTTTATATTCAATCAACGGCCGAAGCATTTAATCCATTTTATTGTTTTAGCACCATGGAGCATTTATCTGTGTTTATTGTTTTATCATTTATTCTTGTATGCTTATTTTTGTATATAATTTATTCTTTATGCATTTATGATTGTATTATTGTTTTAACATTTATTCTTGTACATTTATTTTTGAATGTCATTTATCCTTTATGATTGTATTCTCTTTCAGGTTTTATTATGTTTCTTTTTCAGGTTTTAGCATTTATCTTATCAATTATTCATTCTTATTATCAATTATTTTATCATTTATGTTATCATTCTAGTATAATGTCATAGGTTGTTTTTGCTAAGACTATATCCAATAATGGTTTTATCTTTCATATATTCATTTACCGTAGTTTCAAAGGTTTTATTATAGAGAGCGAGGTAAGAATTAGCTATAAGACCAAGAAAGGTCTCTAGCAATGGGTGGACGCTGCCATTCCTGGCCCATGGTGGGAGCTCCAGTGAGAGGGGGGGTCTCGAGGAGAGATTTTTCCCGCTAACAAATACATCAAAGCCAGCAGCGGTTTTTCGGCTCCTTCGGGCATGGTAGCAACTGCCTCAATAGATAAAACTTAAGTTAGATAAGTTTATGATACTTTTCAATATAATCAATTCCAGTTTTTATGTTATCTTTTATTAACTTCACTATTATTATGCATGTAGCACTAGATAAGTAAAATTAGTTAGCCTTAGCTTGAGATTTATCTCAAAAAGGGAGGATTGTTGGTTTTGAACGTTGAACATGAAAGTCAGATAGAACTCGACACATTAGGTCACTGAAGTTCAGGAAAACATCTGCTAAAGTTTCCTACAAAACAGAATCATTAATCTTTGCCTTCGTGTGAACCCTCCATTACTGCAAAACTTTAATCCCTTGACAGGAACTGGACCCTCCATGATAACCAGAAATGTTTGTGTACTTTCTAAATTAAACTGTGTTGCAACTGTTCTCCCTCTGCCGGAAAACAATTTCCATCCTACTAACGGGAAAACAGACCCCGTATTGACGTTGTATTTGGGTATAAATATATGCAAGTGTCAGAATTAGGCAGAGAACTATGGCTGTAATGTTCTGTGTTGAAGACTATTAAAAGACTCCCTCTTGACTGGCTAAAGATGAAGTCTCTCATATCATTAATAACCTGAGAACCAAAGAGCCTCAACAGGTGGAGAGGCAACTGAAGCCGCCGTGGGAGGAGGTTGCTGGACTCTCGCTGGCAACTACTGTAAAGGGTTGTGGTCCAAGTTTGAGGCTTTGCGACTGGAAGATGGAGTACTGCAGAGGTCATGGAAGGACCCCTCCACAAGTGAGGAGTGGTGGCAGATTGTAGTCCCAAAAGGCCTGAAAGACGTAGTCCTGCAGGGCGTGCATGGAGCGTCTGGGTCTGGACATTTTGGTGTCACAAAAACTCTCCGTCGCCTCCGACAGGGGTTTTATTGGGGCCAGTGTAGGAGGGATGTGGAGGATTTCTGCCGCTGCTGTGACCTCTGCACGGCACGGAAGGGGCCGACGGGTCAGTCTCACGCCCGCCTACAACAGTTTGTTGTAGGAGCCCCGATGGAACGAGTGGCCGTGGACATCATGGGCCCCCTACCACGCTCAGACAGGGGAAACTGTTATGTCCTGTCGGCTATAGACTATTTTACAAAATGGCCGGAGGCGTACGCCATCCCTGATCAGGAAGCAGAGACTGTGGCAGATGCTTTGGTTGGGGGCCTGATTAGCAGGTTTGGGGTGCCAGACAGTATTCATAGTGACCAGGGGAGAAATTTTGAGTCACGGGTGTTTTCTGTCATGTGCAACCGCCTTGGCATCCACAAAACAAGAACGACACCATTACATCCCCAGAGCGACGGCCTAGTGGAAAGGCTCCACCGCACCCTGGGACAGCAGCTGGCCATCCTCACAGCAGAGCATCAGCGGGACTGGGACGAGCACCTGCCACTGGTGCTAATGGCATGCCGCTCAGCTGTACAGGACTCCACGGCATGCACCCCATCGCTCCTCATGTTGGGGAGGGAGCTGCGCACACCAGCCGAACTGTCCTTCGGGCGCCCGCCGGATGCACCAGATGTTCCAGCGGGTCCCGAGTATGCCCGGAAACTTCAGGACAGGTTAGAGACAGCCCATGCGTTTGCCCAGAGGCAACAGGAGCAAGCAGGCATGCGCCAGAAACGGAACTATGATGTAAGGGCCGACACTTCACTCCAAGGGAGCTGGTCTGGGTGTACAACCCTCGTAGGAAGAAGGGACGGTGCCCGAAGCTGGACAGTCAGTGGGTGGGTCCCTGCAGAGTGTTGGAGCGCCTGGGGAAGGTGGTCTACAGAGTGCAGATGCCCCAGAACAAGAGAAGAGTAGCTCTGCACCGGGACAGGTTGGCCCCCTATCAAGGCAGGTCTGCACCTCAGTCCCCAGAAGGCCAATGGTCAGGGTCTCTGGTGCGTCCGCCAACCTCCCCAGAAGCCGTATCACCGACATCGGATGATGCCCCGGCCGTAGGGCCTGTAGCGCCGCTGGGAGCTCGCCCACAGCGGACGAGGAGGGCTCCAAGACGGTTTGATGACTTTGTTTGTCCCCTCGTGGGCGAGGGACTCTGTAGTGGGGGGGTAGTGTAACGACCCTGTGTTGGTTCTGCTTTGGGTCCAAGTGTTTCTGTGTATTTGTTGAGTTGTACTGTGTTCTGTTGAGCTGTTGTGATTCTGTTGTCCCCCGCTCTCATGTGTTGGACTGGTCGTGGGGGTAGGGGAGGGGTAGGAGCAGGGAGGAGGGACCGGAAAAAGAGGGACGAAGAAGAAGAGTCAGGGAGTGTGTTGTTGTTAGCAGGCAGCTAGCAGTGTGTTCGCTCGCGTGTGTACCGTGTTTTCTTTTGAGACGTGAGCTGTAGCCTCAGTGATAACAGCTCTTCCCTGTTTCTAAATAAACCCCATTTGGCTGGACTCCGTCTGCAATGTTGGCGTCATTACAGTGTATTTGTACAAAGTACGTCTCTTGTCAAAAAATATTTGTGCAACAGCTAATGGATAAATACAGTGGTGGGCTCCAGACCGCTTGGGAGCGCTAATGCGCTAATCCGCTTATAGCGTACCTAAACTATTTGTCAGCGTTACAACGGATTAACTAACTTTTATAATTCATACGCAGATTTGCGCTATTTTTTATTTAAAATGCAGTACCGCTAATAACTAATCATCTATCAGTAAAAACTAAAAAACAGGCCCGGACGACTGTTAACAGACCATATCCTGTCAGCGCCGGATGTGGTCCGTGACAAAAAAGCGTCCCCTCAGTCTCTTTTCTAGAGCGAGCGCTCTCAGTTAGCAGCCAGTGTGTTACTCTGCAGCCTTATTGCTTGTTTTCGAAGAGTCAGACGAAGAGTTTTTAACATGGAGGGTGAACTAATGGATGTTTCTCAGCGGCCTACGCGACGCGTCTGGATTTTTAAAAGTATTTCGCCTTTTACCCTCTTCAAAATGGCGGCCGCGACGGCCACAGAAGATAAGGACTTTCAAAGTCAAAAGTCAAAGTCAACTTTATTGTCAGATCTGCAATATGTACTGTACAGGACATACACAGGACCGAAATTGCGTTTCTCTCAGTCCCTCGGTGCAACAGTAAACATCTAAACATTGAAACACTGAAACATATAATAATTGACATAAGCATAAAATAGTAAAACTAACACTGTCCTGAGTTTTTTGCATAGTGGAATAAGAGTATGAAAATTTACACCAACTCTAAAACTAAAACATTAAACATTTAATGAACATAATACTGTCCTGAGTTTTTGCATACTAGTATAAAAAAAGAGTATAAAAAGTATAACTAAAATAAACTAAAGGTTTCTAGCATTGACATTTGCAAAGTGGCAAAGCAGCGTATGAGTTAATGTACACAGTATATGTATGAGGTAGTAGTTGATGTTGTTATAGAGGCAAAAAGTGGCATATGCAGTAAGGCACATTGGGCATCCCTAAATAAGACCGTTCAGAGCACACTGTATATGTACCATGTATATGTACCATATATTTTCCATGAAAACACGGTAAAAACTATTTCTTTGCTGAGAAAAAATATATTTCTTATCTGACTTTATAGCACAAGGTTTTTCTGAGTTTAACCGGTTCAAATGGTCAAATCTGCTAGATTTAAAAAAGTTTTTCACCATTTGGCGGCCGCCATTTTGAAGAGGGCATATGGCGAAGTCCTTTTTTAAATCCAGCAGATTTGAACCGGTTAAGCTCAGAAAAAACCTTGTGCTATAAAGTCAGCACAAGATTTTTCTGAGCTTAACCGGTTCAAATGGTCAAATCTGCTGGATTTAAAAAAGGATTTCGCCATTTGCCCTGTTCAAAATGGCGGTTATTATTAGCGTCCGCTAGCATTGGTAATACATAAGTGCTTTTGAAATTGCGGAACTAATTTTTGGATTAGCGTTGCCCAGCACTGGATAAATAGTTGGCTAGCACTACCGTGTTTGTACTTGTTAATAACTGAGTTTTAATTTTATGTGAGTTTATTGGCACTATCTCTTTTTTTGTTGTCGGCTCAAAACAACGTTTTTGCTAACGCTTGATAGCAATAATTAAAACTTCACAATACATAACATTTGCTAGCCAAATGTTTTACATCAGTCATATTAATAACGGCTTACTAGTTATGCTTGAGTTGGCAATATATTGTGGACTGTTGAGCATGATAATTTATGTGACTAAAATAAACAATTGTTTACACAAACTTATGTTATGTGAAATTCTGCTGGAGCACTGTTAAAATATTTTGGCTAAAATAATATGTTATTATTAATCATCATCTTTCTTTTGTCTCTTTCTCAGAAGCCTCCACATCAAAGTCCGAGCCACACCAAGGATCATCAGCTCTGCCAATGGACCCAGCTGAGTGGCCATCTTTCCTCTCAGATGTAAACAGGACTGAGCAGGTGATGAGAGGACCACTGCCTATTAAGGATACCTTTTCCTTCCCCAAAAGGCATGATGGGCCAATATGCTGGTGAAGATTCTCAGTCGTCCAAGACATGATAAATCAAAAAGGCGTTCAATACAAGATCAACTGGACTTTATTTGTAACAGAAGACGTTTCACTTCTCATCCGAGGAGCTTTATCAATTCAATGAATTGATGGGCGAAGTTTTTATTTTTTATTTTTAGGAAGTTTGATTTTACCAGTTTATTCATAGGCAGATTTATCAATACATTCTGCCATGTCTGGCCTTCTGAGGACATTCATGAACTTGATGTGGTCCAAAATTAAAATAAGTTTGACACCCCTGCAATAAATTACATATATACATTAAAAAGGACTGTCAGAGTTGCAATATGTTTTATCAGGTGGGAGAATGATAAAACCATCTGACTGTTGATTGCAGTAATTCACATTATTACATTCTTGCTCCATATTCATCCACCCGGTCTCTTCAATCACAGAACAGTAATCTCCTTCACATTCCACGAACCAAATTAAGGACCATGGGAGACTGGGCATTCTGTGTGGCTGCCCACCGCCTATGGAACTCCCTCCCTGACTACCTGAGAGCTCAGGTAGTCACTGGTTGACTTTAAACAAGGCTTAAAGACCTTTCTTTTTAAGCGAGCCTACTCTGCCTCCACATGATTTTACCTTTAATCTTAGTTGATACTATAATTTGATTTTACTTGATTTTATCACTTGTTTTTATTTGATCTTTGATTTTTGTTGCACTTTGTAGCACTTTGAGATTTTCGTTAATGAAAAGTGCGTTATAAATTAAATTCATTATTATTGTTATTATTATTAGTAGTAGAAACAGAGGGCCCCCATCCAAATTTGGCTTAGGGCCCCAAAGAGGCTTGGGCCGGCCCTGGCTACAGATACCAAGTAAGGGGTGGATCATGCATCAAAAGTTAAATATAGGGATCTACGTCTATAGACGGTTCAGGAGGGCTTCTGTAACGAAGGCCTCTTCTTCCAAACTATTCCTCCATTCGTAACCTAGTTTTAGTTAACTAAACTAGAAAAGACAATATAGTTTGGTCTAAATGTCTGTTGTCCTTTAAGACGACGACGTAGGTTTTGGTATTCCCTATAAATTTTGAAGTCTATGGCGAGACTCATCAAAAATGAACAGATAATCTAGAATAGAATCGATCGAATCGGTTCAATTTAGAAATTGTGAGACCAGTGTGGTTTATGGTACCTAAAGTAGCTTTAAACTACATTGACTCTTCAATGACTGAGGTTTAACAAAATGAAACTGCATGTGAGCATAGTTAAATCCATTTAAGTCTTTAACTTATCATTAATAAAAACCTCTTTTGGCTGGGAGTGTTCAGAAAACAATACCAAGCTTCAATAACAACAAAAGTAGCAATTAAGCAACTAGAAAACAACGTTTCACCGCTTCAACCCAGCTTGTCGTCAAATGCCAACGTGTATCACACAAGAAAAACAGGTCTTAGCTGTATAACCGATGTCAATTAAATCCTGCAGATTTAAACGGTTGTTAAAGTTAGTTTTTGTTGTGGGTTTTTTAGGCTTAGCGTTTCTAAGTTCTAGTTGGAACGGTTTCTTTTCGCAACTAATATAGTTTAAACTGTTTAGTTTATTTACTATCGTGCGCTTGGACGACCTTATTTTCCCATGAAGTCTGTGAGTTTGTAAGATCTTTGTCATTTGTGGGGTTATTGAAATCTTTGTCTTGGGCATTACCTAACATCATGAAATTCCTTCAAGGAAGCTTTTATCTTGAAAAGCCTAACCAGGAACTGTGCCATCACTCCGTGAGGTTGACGCGGATCTCATGGAACCGCTGCAAGATGGACACTGGTCGCCTGTAAAAACCGTAGCAGGACATGCACGTAAGGCTGGACTAGTTTACGGGAGTTGAGACAAGAAAATCTTCACAAAGGTAAAAGTCGTTGTTCATCGTGGTATGGAGTCTAGCCGACACCGGACCGGAGGATGTGCCGTTTCCTGGTTAAAACACATTTTAAGATAAAAGCTTCCTTGAAAGAATTTCATTAAAATAAAGCTTTTTCAGCTCGAAATGGATTTATAACTGGCATGTTATAAATCTTTTAACTGAATGACTTATCCTTAGCGTGTGACTGGCATTCATTTAGTTCTTTGGGGAACCTCATGGCTTGAGTTCCTTCAGCATACTCTCTGGCTCAGACAGGAAGTAGAGCCTTTAGAGGAGGGTTGACCCAGTTAAATCCACCCGCTCATTGGTTGTTTTGCCAGAGAACGGGAGTGATTTTGCTCAGGTCCGAAGAATTATCAGAAGTAAAAGAAGTGAAGATTATTCAGTGCAATGTTTAGACAAGTGACAGAAACCTGTCGCCAGTCATAAAGATTACTGATTAAGCATTTAAGCAATCTAGGAGTGAAAATTGACCCCTGCCTGAAACTGGACTGTCACATCAACAGCATGGTTAAGTCCTCGTTCTTTCATCTGAGGCGCCTGTCAAAAATCAAGCCCCTCCTTTCTAGACGCCACTTAGAGACAGTAATCCACGCTTTTATTACTTCACGCCTGGATTATTGTAACTCTCTTCTGATTGGAGTAAATAAGGCCTCGCTTTCTCGGTTGCAGCTGGTACAAAATGCTGCTGCACGATTTTTGACTGGTACAGGCAGACGTGAGCACATCACTCCAGTTTTAATGTCCCTTCATTGGCTTCCTGTCCAGTTTCGAATCCATTTTAAAGTTTTATTGTTTGTTTTTAAGTCTTTGAACGGTTTTAGTCCCTCTTATCTGTCTGAACTGCTTCAACTTTATGTGCCATCACGTGCTCTCAGATCCGCTGACCAGATGCTTTTAGCAGTCCCAAAAACCTTTTATAAGACCAGAGGAGACAGAGCATTTTCAGCTCTGGCTCCTAAATTGTGGAACGAGCTGCCACTGAAGGTCAGGCAGGCCCCATCAATATCTGTTTTTAAAACTCGTTTAAAAACACATATGTTTTCATTGGCTTTTAAACCAGAATGAGTTCACATCTCTGTTTTAATGTTGTATTATTTTACTTGTGATGTTCCGATATTTATATGATTGAGATTGATTGTTTTTATTGTTTTGTGCTTGTTTTTATTCTTGTACAGCACTTCGGACGGCTGTTGCTGTATTTTTAAGTGCTTTATAAATAAACTGGTATGGTATGGTATGGTATTTGATTAACGTCTTAACATTTCTAAAAAACTCTGAACAAGTCATTTTGACATATGATTCAACTTTGCCATAGTTTTTGATTCATCATATGAAGAAGTGACCATCATAGGTCACTTTTTCAGATTAGAAAATGAATCAACTTCAAACCAAGATGGCCGATGGTGTCGGCGGCTCTGTGCGAGCTCTGAGTAAGCATTCAGCTGCCGGCGTCTAGGTTTCTTCTTTTCAAACAACAAATCAACGGAGGTAATCTTCGGATTGCAAACTTTTTCCCTGCCTGGATTTTTTATTTTTTGTCGTCTGAGTTTTTCTTTTTACTTTGGGAAAACTCTGCGGTGCAGTCACCCGGTTCTGCCTTCCGCTCTGGGCGTTGTCTCGCAGGAGTGCTCCTGCTCCTGACGGCTAGCTGGACGGCTAGCTGGTGGGACCGCTGGACTTTTCCGGTGAGCTGAAGTGGACAACGCGGGACGCCTTGGACAGACTTGTCGGGGAAGTGGGCTCTGGTGAGGGCTGTTGTGCTTCTCCGGCGGGCTAAGGGTGGACGGCGCGGGCTGTCGTGGGACCAGCTTGTCGGGGACGAGGGCTCCAGTGGGAGGCTGCTGTGCTTCTTCGACAGACTGGGGGTGGACGTCGCGGCCCATCGTGTGACAAGCTTGTCGGGGACGTGGTTGGATTATAGCCATCGGATTTGTGCCTGCTGGAGCAGACCCCAGACTGCTAGTCCTGCGTGAGTCCTGTGGGCTGTTGGATCCATTTACTGATCCGGTTATTGTAGCTGCCAGGCCGCAGCTACCAGCTACAGGTTGGTGAAGCGTCGTGATCAGCCTTTGACTTTCAACCAGCTAGTTAAAAGTCTACCAACATTTGAACACACAAACTAACAAATAATGTCGAATAGACGGGGACAGAGGAATAAAGAAGCACTGGTTGGGAATACAGAAGATATGGAGGATACAGTATTAAGAGATCATTAACCTTTATGAGTGCTGAACTAACTAGGTTAGCATCTCAACAAGAACTTTTGGTTAATGAAGTTAAACAATTGAAGATACAAATAAATAACAAAGACACTAAAATTGCAGAACTTGAAAAAAAGTTGATTATCTTGAGCAAGAGGCAAGATTGAACAATTTAGTGATATCTGGACTTGAAGTCAAGCGCCGGCCATGTTCAAAGGTTTTTGAGGGTAAACACGTCACAGAAGATGCACAGCAAGAGGACCTGCAGACTTTGGAAGAACAGGTGGTCTTTTCTTCGTGATAGAGACATTAATGTGGACTATGAGGACATTTCCATCTGTCATACCTTGCCCAGTAAATTAGATAAATCTAAAACATAAATACTGTAGTCATGAAGTTCATTAGTAGAAAAGCTAAAATTAATGTCATAACACAGGCAAAAAACTGAATGGAACAAGGGTATACATTAATGAACATCTGATAAAGAAAAATGGAAATATTGCCCGTGAGGCAAGGTCATTAAAAAAACAAAATAAGATAACATCAACATGGACAAGAAATGGAAATGTTTGGATTAAAATGCGTGAAGGGTCTCAACCAAAAATGATAAAAGAATTACAGGATTTGGATAAAATTTAGATGATATATGTATAGTCTGATGGACAAGTACATTTGAACAATGATGATGTACGAAGACTCAGACGCTAAAATATACAGTATTGATGACGTGATTGATAAGGATTTCTTTCCAACTATAAAAGATTGTAAATATTACAATGAAGAACAGTTCAATGATATCAACATAACAAATTAGATCTTTCTATTATTCACTTTAACAGTAGGAGTATAAATGCAAATATATTACAAATAACACACTACTTGAAAGAATTACACAGAACATTTGACATAATAGCATTTTCAGAGACATGGCTCAATGATGTAAATACAAGTGTTAATATTGATGGGTATGAATTGTATTACATGAACAGACAGAGTGGAAGAGGTGGTGGAGTCGCTCTGTTTGTTAAAAATGACATAAAATGTAAAATGATTAGTGAAATGTCAATAATTTTATAGTTTTGAGAAACTGGTCATGTCCCACATCAAGGCAACCGTCAACATCAGCGAGGACCCTCATCAATACGCATACCGTGAGAACCGATCAACAGAGGACGCCATTTCTTCCGTGGTCCACACTGCTCTCACCCACCTGGATCAGAAGGACTCATACGTGCGTCTGCTCTTTGTGGACTTCACATCTGCCTTCAACACCATGATCCCCCAAACTCTGATAGACAAACTATCTACACTTGGACTAAGCCCCTCCATTTGTAACTGGGTACTAGACTTCTTAACAGACAGACCACAGTCCGTGAAGATTCACAACTTCTCCTCCTCCACCATAACCCTCAGCACTGGCTCTCCTCAAGGATGTGTGCTGAGCCCCCTTCTGTTCACTCTGCTCACATATGATTGTACAGCCACACTTCCAGGCTGTCATATTGTTAAGTTTGCAGATGATACAGCGGTGGTGGGATGCATCACAAACAATGATGAGTCCAGCTACAGACAGGAGGTGGAACACCTGGAGAGCTGGTGCAAAGAGAATAATCTTCACATGAATGTGAAGAAGACAAAGGAGATGATTGTGGACTTCAGAAGGAACAAACACACCCACGCCCCACTGAACATAGGTGGGTCTGCAGTGGAAGTGGTCTCCAGCTACAAATACTTGGGTGTACACATGAATGATAACCTCAGCTGGAGCAACAACACCACCAGCCTGATCAAGAAAGGTCATCAGAGACTCTACTTCCTCAGACGGCTGAGACGAGCTGGTCTGAGCAGCCCAGTTCTCACCTCGTTCTACAGGTGTGCAGTGGAGAGTGTCCTGTGCTCCAGCATCAACGTGTGGCATGGAGGCTGCACAGTTGAAGAGAGGAAAGCTCTGCAGAGAGTGGTGAAGGCTGCACAGAAGTCTGTTGGAGTCAGTCTCCCCACAATCACAGACATTTACACCTCCAGATGCAGGAAAAGAGCCACCTGCATCATGAAAGACCTCACTCATCCAGCACACTCACTCTTTGCCCCACTCCCCTCAGGACGGAGGTTGAGGAGCATCAAGTGTAGAACCACTAGACTGAGGAACAGCTTCTACCCTGAGGCTGTTAGACTCATGAATAAATAAAAATAAAATAAAAAAATAAACACTGCAAAATATCACATCATGCTGATGCTGATCTGTTTTCTTGTTGCTGTGTTCATCTGTGTTCATCTGTGACCATCTGCTCATACAAACTCATGTTCGTGCTGCTGTTTATTCCCACTATATTAAGCTTAGTGTATTACTAGTTGATGTTTTTCTTAGTTAGTTCTAGATGTTATTACTGTTTTTCTCTTGCATTTGTTGTTGGATGTAACTGGGACCCCGTGTACATAATCTCGTTTTCATCACATGTACCACATGCCGTGCAAATGACAATAAAGACTCTCTGACTCTGACTCTGACTCTGATAATTGTTGATAATTTAATGGAAATGGTAACAATAGAGCTAATATGTAAGAACGATAAAAACGTCATAGTGAGTTGTGCATACAGATCACCGAGCTCAAACATAGAAATGTTTACTGATAAAGTCATGGAGCTATTAGAAAAGAACTTTAATAAGATTTTTTTTTCCTGCGAAGACTTTAATATTGATATAGGAAATACAGCGGATGACAATAACATCAGTACATTTATACATTCAATGTATAGCCTCAATCTTTATCCTTTAATATCCAAGCCTACAAGAATTACATGTCATAGTGCCACAACAATTGATGATTTTTTCACAAATATAACAAATGGGGATGTAATGGGTGGTATT
>JBBPBX010075759.1:0-11583 GCA_038048925.1 Garcialebias charrua | reverse complement strand
CATATATATATATATACATATATATATATATATATATATATATATATATATATATATATATATATATATATATATATATATATATATATATATACAGGGAACCCCCGACCTACGAACGAGTTCGGGACCTAAGAACCGTTCGCAGCTCGATCCGGTCGTAGGTAGGGGGTGAAAATTGCGTCCCGTTCGTAGGTCGTTATTCTGTTCGTAGGTCGCGGAAATACCGCTAACGGTGCGCCGCGCACACATTTAACAGCATGAGACTGACATACTGGCCCATAAACATGCACAGAACTTTATTTACAAACACTTATCTAAACCATTACACCACACATGCATCCATAAACACACACAGTAACTGTACATCAGTAACTTCACATCAGAACTGCAGGAAATCAGCTGGAAATCACATCAGCAAAATGATGTCAACAATCACACATGAACACTTCTCAAAGTGCAGCTTTTAACATCACAACAGCAGCAAATCAGGGACTCCCATCAGCAAAATGATGTCAACAATCACACAAGAACACTTCTCAAAGTGCAGCTTTTAACATCAGAGCAGCAAATCAGGGACTCCCATCAGCAAAATGATGTCAACAATCACACATGAACACTTCTCAAAGTGCAGCTTTTAACATCAGAGCAGCAAATCAGCAGGAACTGACATCAGCAAAATGATGTCAACAATCACACATGAACACTTCTCAAAGTGCAGCTTTTAACATCAGAGCAGCAAATCAGGGACTCCCATCAGCAAAATGCAAAGGCAATCCCCTCCCCCACCTCGCCGATTGCCATATGTGACGCAGTTACGCCGTAGCTCGATTATATACTTGTAATGGGGCTCGTTCATAGGTCGTGCATCCAGTCTGCCGTAGCTCGATTATATATTTTAGCTTGGTTCGTTCGTAGGTCACGAACTTTTTGCCGTAGGTTGATGGCATTCTTCAACTTTGGTTCGTTCGTAGGTCCCGTGGTTCGCAGGTCGATGGAGTCGTAGGTTGGGGGTTCCCTGTATATATATATATACAGGTAACCCTCGAGGTACGACACCTGCGACCTACGGCAACTCAGACTTACGATTTTATCATATTTAATAAAAATATGATTAAAAAAAAAAAAAAATTATTATTATTTTTTTTTTTGTGTGTTTAAAAGTTATTAATTTCATGTGTATAGCACTTTGTTGCAGCTGTGGTTGTTTTAAATGGCTTTATAAATAAAGTATAATTATTAATTTTACGTTTTGATAAGAAATTAATCGTATTTACGCAACTTCCGGTTTCCGCTCGCCACTTCCGGTTGCCATTTTACAACTGTACTGCGGTCAATGGAGCTCCGGAGGCTACTGTCAGCTGGCTCCGTGTGCCCGATCAGGGTTGCCTCATACGGATAAATGAGCTGGAAACACTCGGTCAACTCTGTGGACGTCTCAGGTCCGGAGGAGCAGCCGCGGATCGCCCCGCGATCGGCGGCCACAACGCCGCCCGACATGCTAACGACAGCAGCTAACAAAGCAGCTAACACAGGCGAAGACACCGAGCCGACATGCCGCGGAGGATCCATCTGCGGCCGGGAGCTCGCCGCAAATGTCCGCCTGGCAGTCGGGGCCACCGGCTCAAAGTAAGACATTATATTTTTTATTTATTGTGCAGTTCTGTGCGTGTTTATGGCCTTAGTATGTCTGCTTGTTCAGTCTCATGCCATTAAATATGTGTGCGGCGCTCCGTTAGCGGTATAACCGCGACCTATGTCAGAAACGCGGACCTACGATAGGCATGTGTTTTTGGTCCGCGAGGTACGACAAAATCGACCTAAGTCACACACGTAGGTCCCTATCCCTGACGTAACTCGAGGGGTTCCTGTATATATATATATATATATATATATATATATATATATATATATATATATATATATATATATATATATATATATATATATATATATATATATATATATATATATATATATATATATATATATATATATATATATATATATATATATATATATATATATATATATATATATATATATATATATATATTAGTGCTGGACGATAATTCAATAACGATAAATATCGCGATATACTTTTATTCAATAACGATGATATGAAGTTTAAGCATATTTTCGATATTTCGATAGGATTTTACAACGTTTCACTGACGTTTTTCTGTTTCTGTTCGGGTTGGAGCGGCTGCTTCAACAACCCGCCCGGACAGAAAAAGCTGTGACACAAAACGTGCGTGGTGACGTCGTTGTTACGCAGCGCTCACTCCAGCAGCAGGCGTTAGCGGTAGCAGGCTAAAAGCTAAGCTAGTCTCCAAAGCGCGTTAAGTTTTCGCTTCAAAACGAGTCAAACGAGTGCTCATGACCGTCAGAATGTGACTGAACAAAGTTTCACAAGCGAAGAGAAAGCAGACGACATCACTGATGAGAGGAAAGACTAATTCGTAGGTGTGGACGTAGTTCGGTTTTGTTAAACTGCAGGTCTCATCTGCAGCGAGTCTTACTCGGTTTCTTTATTTTGCAAAACGTGACAAAGTCGTTCTAACTAGCGGTGGGAACATCTAACTTGTTTAATCTGAAGAGTTTCCACTCGATAGAATATGATGAGAGTCAGAAGATGAAGAACAATAAAGTTTGAGCCAACGTTTCCCTGAAACTACGACGTAAACAAACAGCCCCAGCAGCGCTGCATGTTTTTTAAATTCAAAATAAAACAAATTCATCAGAAGAAAAAAAAACACTGAATGAAAATGTGCAGAAAGACGAAAATAGTGTTTTAATATCTGCCCCTTGTTTAAAAAATACAAAATAACTACAAACAAACAACAACCTTCACTTCACCTGCACCACACCTTCCCAACAACTTTGATTTAATCATATTTTAAAACATATAAATAGTTTTAGAAATGTTTATGGTGATATCAAGTCAACACAATCCTGTTTCCTGATTTACAACTCAGCTCCTTCAAACTAGTCCTAAATGGAGGTTTTACAAACATTTACATTCCCTTCAGGGTTTAATAACTTTAAACAAATTTTAATTGAATATTTGGGGGGTAATTTTTTTTCAGTTTTATACATGACTTGTAAAATACTATGTTCAACCAAATCATAAAATTTTAATAATTTAAACTGATGAAATATTTGTTGGGTGACCATAGCACTTCCTACTAATAATTCTTATAGCTCTTTAAAAACAAAACAAAAAAAACAGGGTTTGTAATAGTTTTACATGCTTTTCCCCAAACTTCAATACAACAGATTAAATATGGAACAATCATTACATTATTCAATATATTCAAAACTTTGTCATTCAAAAACTATTTTACTTTATACAGTAATGCAATTGATTTTGTTATTTTTATTCTTAAGTAATTTCCATGAGATTTCTATGTCAGCTTCTTATAAATAACAACACCCAAAAGTTTTATTTAATTAACTATGAATTTCAATGCTGTAAATTTTAAAGATGTTTAAAGTTAAAACTATTAATATTGACACAGTTGAGAATTTTATGGCAAGAAAGTTCATGCTCAATAATCCACGTACCAAATCCAATAATTTTCAGTCGGGTCATCTGGACAGTTTCTTTTTATAGAAATTGGATGGAGGATGGAGGGTGAAACGTTTCTATAAAAAAGAAACTGTCCAGATGACCCGACTGAGAATTATTGGGTTGAGAAGTTTATGTTTATTTGATGGTGATTTCCATCTTTTTGGAGGCTAAATACAAATACAAGGAGAACATTAATTTATTTGTATAGTTTATAGTTTTTTTTAGGCTTTTATATTGTTTATATCGATATCGAATTATATCGATATCGACCGAAATTAAGAACTATATCGTGATAAAAATTTTGGCCATATCGTCCAGCCCTAATATATATATATATATATATATATATATATATATATATATATATATATATATATATATATATATATATATATATATATATATATATATATATATATATATCATTGAACTATGTTCGTTTTTGCAAAATAAATTGTAAATATATTAAATTTTCATTACAAGTTATGGTAATTTTCTCGCTGGGACACGCCCACAGAAATCCGAGAACTTCCGCAAAAGGTCACGTGACGTAATGAGATGAGCCTCTGCTCAGTGCACACTTTGTAAACAACATGGCGGCCGATACAGAACTGGACTAATTTATCAAACTGAGTGAAGAATAGAGTGATTTTTAGTCAGTTTGGGAAGCCAAAGTTATTTCAGGGGGTTAAACAATAAACAGCAGGTTCTAATTTATGTCTGCAGCTGTATTTAATGAAGCATTACCAACGAGGAAGCACCTATCCATCATCTGACACCCACCCATGCATCCATCCATCCATCCACCCACCCATCCATCCATCCATCATCTGACACCAAACCCACTCATCCATCCATCATCTGACACCAAACCCACTCATCCATCCATCATCTGACACCCACCTATCCATCATCTGACACCCACCCATGCATCCATCCATCCATCCACCCACCCATCCATCCATCCATCATCTGACACCAAACACACTCCGTTTTTTACTTTGTTTTGTTTTTTCTATTTTAAATGTATTAATAAAAACATAAATTCAGAAATATTTGAACAATTAAAACATGTTTATTTTTCCAGGTGTATCTGTACAAATTGCCAATGACCAGAGGTGATTGAAGGAATTCGTTGAAAGGTGAAGATTTCAGATGCGTTACCCAGTGGTATAGCTTTCAGACAGGCTGTCTGGATGTTGTTCTAAAAATAACAAACAACAATAAAAAAAACTTATGATTGTATTATGATGTGATTTTGTCTGTAGTAGTAAAAGTATTTTGTGATAATAAATTTTCTAATACATTTGATTTCATTTCATTATTTAAACAAAAAAAATTTAAGCAAAGAAAAAAAGTACAAGGTCTGCCCTGCCCTTGGAAACCGCACCCCCCATCTCAACACAAACGTGGGGGAGGCTGTGTACAGGTTGCACTGACGCTGTATTCCCAGCCAGATAAAAGATGAGATGTTGGTCCTTCTGGATCGACTGAGGAAGTTTAAACTGGAAAGTGCTGAAATGGAAGAACAAGACCAAAGTAAGACCAAAAGTAAGTGATAGGAATTGAAATGAGCTTTATAATAATTGGAATGGATGGGTGGGTGGATGGATGGATGTTGGATGGATGGATGCATGGGTGCGTGTCAGATGATGGATGGGTGGGTGTCAGATGATGGATGGATGGATGGATGGATGGATGGATGCATGGGTGGGTGTCAGATGATGGATGGATGGGTGGGTGGATGGATGGATGCATGGGTGGATGTCAGNGGATGGATGGATGAGTGGGTTTGGTGTCAGATGATGGATGGATGGGTGGGTGTCAGAATGGATGGATGCATGGGTGGGTGTCAGATGATGGATGGGTGGGTGTCAGATGATAGATGGATGGATGGATGAGTGGGTTTGGTGTCAGATGATGGATGGATGGGTGGGTGGGTGGATGGATGGATGGATGTCTGTGATCATGTCACCTCAGCCGCAGCATTTTTCCCATCACTCCCAGCGTGCTCTGGCTGCAAGCGTCCACTCTTCAGACTGGTCATATCATCAGCACCGCCATCGAGGACACGTTCCTGCAGGAACCACAAAGAAAAGAAGGACAAAACTTCACATCAGCTGAGCAGGATGTAGGATGGTTGCTCAAAGTAGCAGAAATTACAACAAAAAACTTGATAACATTATCTAAATATGCAACAAAAAAAACTGGCAGAAAAGATATTACAAGCTTAAAGGTACTATCTGCGATTTCTGCAAAGCCCTGAAACTTAGAAAAATTTTGAACAGAGACCGTTCTCCCTCCTCCCCCTTGCACTCTGGGTGACCTGAAACTCCGCCTCCTTAGCTCCTCCTCCACAGCTTGGCTGTCTCGTGAACGCGCATGCATCTAAACACAGTTGTAATGGCGTCGGCGCAGTCAAAACACCGGTAAGGATAGACTACTCTCAAATCTTTGCGTATTTGTAATAAAGTATCGTAAATTATGTATAACCCTTTCAATAAGTTATGTGTAGCTCTTACTTTGTGTTACATTTTATCTGTGTTATGCAGTTTTGAAACATTGTCGATGATGGGCTTCCGATGAGGATTTTACACCCAGAGGTGTACTTCTACGTCCGAAGAAGAGGAACCCAGGAACACAGGATGTTCTCATAGTCACCATGTTTTCATGCAAACATTAAAATGATGATTGGATGAACAGTACTGTTGCTTTGTCTTATTCTTCATGAACATGCAGTGAAATAATTTTCTATTTGAAAGAACACAGCGACAAAATCTTTTTTATTTATTTATTTTGACAATAAATACACAAAAAACCTAAATAAATATGTGACAAGGATCATCAAACCGTTACATAATGCAGACTTAAATAACCATAAATAAAGCACTGAGCATCCACCCTGATGTTAAATACTCTGTTGTGTACTTAGTTTGATTTAAATAACTTTTTAATAAAACTGGACAGAAATTAAACAAAACTTAATTAACTCCAAATTCTTCCAAACCTGCAGCCTTCAGGGCAACAGAACAGCAAGCAGGGCCCAGGTGACTGATCTGGTCTTCACTTAGTGGGTCAGGTCAGTAAATATGTGCAGCTTCTCCAGATTGTCAGCTTGTCCAAACATCTAAAGTCCATAGAGAACCACCTGATCTCCACTCTTTCATTTGTGTATATATATAATATATATATAGTTATAAATATAGGTATCTATATAAATAAATAACTATATTTATAACTACTGTATATATACTATATATATACTGTATATCTATATATCTATATATATATATATATATATATATATATATATATATATATATCTATATATATATATATATATATATATATATATATATATATATATATATATATATATATATATATATATATATATATATCTATATATATATATATATATATATATATATATATATATATATATATATATATATATATATATATATATATATATATATATATATATATATATATATATATATATATATATATATATATATATATATATATATATATATATATATATATATATATATATATATATATATATATATATATATATATATATATATATATATATATATATATATATATATATATATATATATATATATATATATATATATATATATATATATATATATATATATATATATATATATATATATATATATATATATATATATATATATTATATATATATATCTATATATATATATATATATATATATATATATATATCTATATATATATATATATATATATATATATATATATATATATATATATATATATATGATGAACAGAAATTCTACCATTGCTGTTCATCATTCTTTAGTTAGTAGCAGGTCACTTTTGTAAATGAGCCCTCGAGGCTCAATGAGATTTACCTGACTAAATAAAGGTTGAATGAATGAATGAATATATATATATATATATATACAGTATATATAAATAAAAAAATTAAGGTTCATTGATAAACTTCATCAACTCGTTTAAAAGTTCTTTTCTTTTAATTGAGGATTTTTGGGATTGAAATTGCCCCAAGGCCACACCCTGCCACAGATCTTTGGAGGACACCCCGCGTGGAGATGGTCTTCATCTGGTCTCCATGGGTCAGTCCTCAGTGCTGGTTGATCACCTTCGGTCTCACGCAGGTGCAACCCACTGAGATGAGTTTGGACTCCAGGCGGTGCCTGGCCCTGGCGTCTTGACTCGCCTCAGAACCAGCACCTGATGCAGAATGGGACGGGACTCCAGGCCCCCGTCCTCCAGTCCTTGGTGGTCCAGGCAGGTTTTGAGCAAACAGTGAGCCTGCGACAGCGCATGAGGGAACATGTTGTCATCCCTGGAGATGCTGAGGACAGAGAGGAGACAAAAACTGTTAACAGGACTCTGAGCTTCATGAAGGACAACACACTGAGGAGCTGAAGCCTCACTTGTAGGTCCACGGTGAGATGGAGTCGCTGGCCAAAGAACTGACTTTTAGGCTGGGAATTAAATTGTTTGGGTCCAAACGCAGAGGGACCGTTTCTTCTGCTAAACCTTCAAAGGACTTCCTGTGTGGCTTTGCTGCTGTCTGTGGGACCACCACCACCATCATCATCAACAGGACAGCGCTGACAACCTGGGGAAGAAGAACATTCATTCATTCAACCTTTATTTATACAGGCTAGCCTCGTTGAGCCACGGGGACTCATTTACAAGAGAGACCTGTCTCACTCACACCCAGGGTCAATTTAGAGTCACCAATCAGCCTAACATGCATGTTTTTGGACTGTGGGAGGAAACCGGAGAACCCGGAGAAAACCCACGCATGCACGGAGAGAACATGCAATAACAAGTCACTTTCATCATTGTCGTCGTAATGTCTAGCGAAGACATACTGAAACAAAAAAAATATAAACGTAAAAAACAAACTAACATTGATACTGAGGAAACACATTACATATTTTATTAAAGCAACAATAATCAAGTTTGATCATGAAATAAAGAAACATGTACTTGGGAACCAGTACAATAAATGCTCTCAATAAAAGTTAATGAGACTAACTCGAAAGTATAGACAAAATCATATTTTTAACACGCACTAAAATACGTACGTTCAGTGCAAGTGTATGTTATACATGAACACAGAATTTTAATTAAGTCATCTTTTTAAAAATTCTTAAATTTATAAAGTTGTACATTTTCTGTGACGCGGTTAGAAAAATAAAATAATAAAAAAATAAGCTTCAAAGATATTTATTGTCAATATTGTGCATCTGTATTATTCTAATTTTATGTCCACTAAAATTGCAGCACAGAAAAGCCATAACAATAAAGAAATACATTATATAAAAACTGGAGCGTGAGATCGATAGGCGGATAGGTGCAGCATCCGCAGTGAAGCGGGCGCTGCACCGGTCTGTCGTGGTGAAGAGAGAGCTGAGTCAAAAGGCAAAGCTCTCAATTTACCGATCGATCTACGTTCCCACCCTCATCTATGGTCATGAGCTTTGGGTTGTGACCGAAAGAACAAGATCTCGGATACAAGCGGCTGAAATGAGTTTTCTCCGCAGGGTGTCTGGACTCTCCCTTAGAGATAGGGTGAGAAGCTCAGTCATCCGGGAGGGACTCGGAGTAGAGCCGCTGCTTCTCCACATCGAGAGGAGCCAGTTGAGGTGGCTCGGGCATCTGGTTAGGATGCCTCCTGGACGCCTCCCTGGTGAGGTGTTCCGGGCATGTCCCACCGGGAGGAGACCCAGAGGAAGACCCAGGACACGCTGGAGGGACTATGTTTCTCGGCTGGCCAGGGAACGCCTTGGGATTCCCCCGGAGGAGCTGCTCCAAGTGGCTGGGGAGAGGGAAGTCTGGGCCTCCCTACTTAGGCTGCTACCCCCGCGACCCGACCCCGGATAAGAGGAAGAAAATGGATGGATGGATGGATTATATAAAAACAACTATTAAACTTTGGTTTTTGTTTCTGCCTACCATAATATCTGGTGGAAATACATTTCATAAACAATATTAGACATACAACCTTACCATCTACATTTTAAAATTGTGTAATAATATTATGATCACAGTTATATTAGTTGCAGTGCAAACCATAAAATAATCTTGACATAAATATGTTTTCCCCTTACTTACCTTGTTTCCAAAACCTGAATGGGAGTCTCCCCAAATTCACTTCTTCTCAGACCTTCCCCAAAGTCATCATCTCTGCATAAAAACATATAATGTAGTTCAAACAATAATCAGATATTCTTTTCAACACATTTATCACACAATGACAAATTTATCTAACATATCAAAGCATGTAGGATGATTTAAAAATGATGATTTAAATGATGATTTAAAAAATAGCATCAAACAGCCATCTTCCATCCTGTTCTGCTGCTAGAAGTAAAATTTGAACTTTTTATGCTCTCCTTTCATCCTGCTTCACTGCAGGCTCATGTCCGCAGCAGACAACAAACTCGTCCACCCCACCGCAAGTTTTACAGATTTTATTCCAAAAATTAATGATTTTTGAGGCCCTTTATACAGGTAAACGTCCAAAGAGGTTGAGATGTATGCATCAACAACATATATTGTGTAGTACAACTAACAGACTTTTCGATTATGACCACCAAATGATCAGCAGACAATATGCTAATTGCTAGTTCTTGTGATCATGCCTATCTCACACAGACAGCGCAGTTACAGTACTTTCATCATATCTGCTTGCTGATCCACAATACAATAAGTTAGGATAACTAAATGTACGTATCAAAACAATACTGAGGTTGAATGAGTTAGCTGCTGCCATTAGCATCACGTCAGCTGTAGGCCGGAAAACGGTTTTAGCCTGTTGTAGATAATAACATGGCATTTGCGCTATCACATGATTGAAGCAAAGACACTTACTTTTCAAGCAGGAAAGTTGCTAACTCTGCATCGCTTGGCAATCCTTTGAGCACGAAGCTCTCGCCACCTCCGCCATCTTGAAACAGCTACTGTTTGAGACGGGAGCGTGCCCGGCTGCTGCGCGCAGCCGCTGGGAGAGGCGGGGGGAGGGCGGGGGAAGCTCGTTCATGAAAATAACTCTGTTTTTATTGGCTGGTCAAAAACGGCCCGCTCTGGTTTTTATAAATGCTATTTTAACCACCGGGAGACGCCAGAGGAATATAGTATTTCTCAAAGATTACCTGTTTACCATCACTCTGTCAAAAAATAGTGACAGAGAGAAGAAATATGTTTATAAAAAAAGCTACATACTGCAACTTTAAATAAGCAAATATTTATATGATTAAACTTATAATAGCGTGAATATCAAATATTGTTTTATTTTGATTATTACAGCTGAAACCACTGATGATTAGCTATGAAAATGTAGAGATGTTATTTAGACAGAATTTGGGTGAAAATTTGCACATAACGTTAGAATAAACATAGAAAATAAAACAGATACTTCAAAGGGACTCATCTTTTTTAAACTATAAGTAATGTTGAATAATTATTAGATAGATATATTAATTAAAGCAGTACCAATCAGTGCTCTGTGGACGACGTGAACAGGTTACACTCACGTCCTCCTCGGTCCTCACAAGTCAAGTAAAGTTGCGGCTTGACACCTGCTTCCTCGTTGGTAAGGCTTCATTAAATACGGCTGCAGACATAAATTAGAACCTGCTGTTTATTGTTTAACCCCCTGAAATAACTTTGGCTTCCCAAACTGAATAAAAATCACTCTACTCTTCACTCAGTTTGCTCAATTGGTCCGGTTCTGTATCGGCCGTCATGTTGTTTACAAAGTGCACACTGAGCAGAGGCTCATCTCCTTACGTCACGTGACCTTTTGCAGAAGTTCTCGGATTTCTGTGGGCGTGTCCCAGCGAGAAAATTACCATAACTTGTAATGAAATTTTAATATATTTACAATTTATTTTGCAAAAACGAACATAGTTCAATGATAATATATATATATATATATATATATATATATGTAGTGCAAAATGATTTATAGT
>JBBPBX010075758.1:6522-17274 GCA_038048925.1 Garcialebias charrua | reverse complement strand
ATATATATTTATATATATATATAATTATATAAATAAATAAATCAAATTGAAATTAACAAATCTAGACCCCAACACACACACACCCGTCCCCAAATGTGCTGTTGGTGTGTGTTGTTGTAAAGTGCACTTAAAAAGGGAAAGAGAAGGAGCAAAGGCTGGCATTATGCCAGTTTCCCCTCCACTTCAACTCTAACCCAGCCCCTTACTGTCTAAATCAGGGGTGTCAAACGTCCGGCCCGCCAGGGGGTTCAGTCCGCCCGAGGATAAATCTGAATTACAAAAAAGAATAAACATTTTCTTTAAAATCTGCAGTTCCTATGTTGTCCGCTAGAGGCGCTGAGTTTTAGTCAGTTCCTATGTTGTCCTACTAAAACATAGCGCCTCTAGGACCCAGAGTCGCTGTGTTTTAGTATGGGAGACGCAGATAGCAAGCGGAGACCCTGCTCATTTTCCCTGTGTCCGAGATGTGTGCGCAGCAAGTGTTCATCCTGATGTGAAACAGTACAAAGACAAGATTTCAGAGTTGCTGCGGGAGTTTGAGAAACGAATTCAGGTCTTTAGAAAAATAGAATAGAATATATCTTTATTGACATTGCACCAGGGCACAATACAACAAGATTGAAATTACGCACACTCGTCTTAAAAGATAGGCAGAGTGCATGAAGCCGCAGTCGTGTCGGCGCCACCACAAAGGCGAACTCGAGACAGAATTAGCAGTTTTTTGTTCACCGTTCACAGTCAAAGCTTCTGATGTGCCTGTTGACATGCAACATGAAATCATTGATTTGCAGTGTGAATTGAAGGACAAATTTTCCTGTGTGGGCTTGGACACATTTTACAAGTACTGTATCTCTTACCACGCTATCCTAAATTGACAGCACTGGCTGCAAAAAATGTTGTCCATGTTTGGGACTACCTACCTTTGTGAGCAAGTTTTCTCACTAATGAACATTAATAAAACAAAGCTACGCTCAAAGCTCAATTTATGTGTTCACAATTGCTTCGTAGATATGGAAAATTGATTTTAAATTAATTCATTTCTAAATTTTGATGGGTTTGATGCATTTTTAACATGCAGGGAAGTGTTTAACAAAACAGTTTGTTGAATAAATGTTTTAAAAAGTGCAATCATTGATCAGTTATTTTTAATGTGTAATTCATTCATTCATTCATTCATCCTTTATTTATACAGGCTAGCCTCGTTGAGCCACGGGGACTAATTTACAAGAGGGACCTGTTTCACTCACACCCAGGGTCAATTTAGAGTTACCAATCAGCCTAACATGCATGTTTTTGGACTGTGGGAGGAAACCGGAATACCCGGAGAAAACCCACGCATGCACGGAGAGAACATGCAAACTCCACCCAGAAAGGCCCCCGGACCGGGATTTGAACCGGGGACCTGCTCGCTGAGAGGCAACAGCTCTACCAGTTGTGCCAACGTGCTGCCCAATGCAATTTAATTATTTAATGCACTTAAATAAATGTTAAACTGAGTAAAAGTGTAAAGGGACAATTAATTTAATGTAAATATTTTATAGTTTATTTCTTCTTTTCAAGATTCAAGATTCAAGAGCTTTTATTAACATTGCACCAATTTTCACCGATACAGCGTAATTATGTATTCACAGTCATCCAGGAGTGTGAAAAGCTGCTGCCTTATCAAAACACATGACATGTTCTTCAGCGCGGCCTCTCTCATCCGTTCTGGATGAAGGTCAAAGGTGGGAAAACAGGGAAAGAAACCATGGGGGTTACAGCGTTGATATTAAAAAAAATGAATCACATTTTGTCTGCAAGACACCGCATGATCCAGTAAAAACCATATCATAAGCACATTTAGGACAGTTACATGTTGCATGTTGAGACTGAGGCAGGGAGGCTCTGTCCATGATATTCCGGATGGCTCCGATAACTCTCATAGAAAAGTTCTCCGGGGGGGGTAGCAGGCAAGACAAGAACAGCTTTTTCCACAGTAGCCACGTCTCAGGAGAGATTAGATATCCAGCCTTTTCCAAGGCTGTTTCCAAGGGAGCCAGATAAGAATTACAAATATTTTCACTTCGGGCACACATTGTAATTTCTGTGGCCTTCAGTCTGTAAGGGCGATTCTGTTTCATATGATCCAATTCGGGACTTTTTCCACTGATCCAAGCTCTGACCTCAGATGTTGACCACAGCTGACCAGAGTCCCAATCCGAGGGTGATCTGTTCACCCTCTGGATAAGCTCGCGCTGATTTCAGATGTTGACCACAACGTCCAGAGTCCAAATCCGTGGGTGATCTGTTTCACCCTCTGGATAAGCTCACAAACAGCTCGAGGTCACGGCGCAGACCAGACGTCGGGTGCTCCAGGCATTTAAGTCCTGCTGAAGTCTCCCCCTTTTGCGATAGACCAGTGCTCCACAAACGCCAAAAAAGCAAAGTGCTGCCATCATACTGTAATCCAATATAATCCAAGATGCTTCACCTCCCCAGAGCAATCCCAGGAATCCACGGAATCCATGGCGGAATCCATGGCGTATCCTCCGTCACTCTGTGAGGGTGGAAAGGCTCCCCTTGTGCCTTCCTTCTGTAGAGATCTTGTTTGTAGAATCGAATGCCCAAACCTCCAATCCATCTTAATTTGCGTTCGAGGTGCTTATCTGTGGAGCTGCCAGCAGCAGGGGGGGGAAGGACAGGAGAGGGAAGAGGTTGCGACTGCCTCCGTCGAGAGCAAGGTTGGAACAGATACATAGATAGATGGAATAGATACTAATACAAAGCACTAATACAAAGAAAAAAGTGGACTTACTGTTCATTCTATGTAATTTTGGAATGAGTTTACTGGTCTGGCCCCCTTGAGATCAGATTAAGCTGTATGTGGCCCACAGATCAAAATGAGTTTGACACCCCTGGTCTAAATGCATAATTGTGAGTGAGCATAGGCACGGGGGGCGAGAGTGATGTTATCCCCCCACCCATAACCATAGTGCTCACCCCAAATTCCTATATGTGAATTTTATGAGGATGTTTATGAGTGAATGTCTAAGGTGTATAATAAAATTGAGTCCCAGGTGGTTCTGAACAACAGAGATGTAAAAACGTTGCAGCACACCCGAGTCTCAAAATCCCTACATGTATTAATTTGAGATGAAGAGGGCGGAGGTGCGTGGTGAGGGATGGGGAGAAAATATCTGCAGGAACAATGCTCCCACAGCGAGTCAGCTCCCCCGCTGACCCTAAATACCCCCCCAGTTCGCCAAGGTCCACCCAAGGAGCGAGGCAAAAAAAAAACTCTCCGACCGCCAGGCCATTGAGCTCTAGACCAGAGAGGGACACGGCCACGAGGGCCGCCAACAGCAGAACCAACAGCCCACATCCACCAGGGCCGCCAAGACCCCTACGAACCGCAGTCGGCCCGCCGCCCAAGAGGACACAAAAATCCCACATGGACGACACGGCCAAGAGCGCCCGCCCAACTGCCGACAGAGCCAGGAAGCACCAGGAGCGGGCCCCCACCATAGAAAGGGCCCACACACCGGCCATGCATAGTCCCAGACCATCATCAAGGACATCCACTCAGTCCCCACCCCAGAAGAAATACTACACCCACCCTTCATACTAACAACTTTCAGAACACATAACACACTAGACACCCAGGCTGGGTCAACCTGCCCCCTCCCATGGGCCACCAGTCACGCTCCCAGACACCCAACCCCCCAGCACATGAACCCCCAACCCACCAGCAAGCCGAGGGCCCCCCGGCCAGAGCCGGGCACCAGAGCGCGGGCCAGCCCATAGCCCAGCTACCCGCCCGCCAGAGCCCAAGATCCCCACCAGGCCCAAGCCCGGGGACGACACGTCCCCAGAATCCCTAGCTCCCGGCGCCAAACCCGAAACCACCCCAGCACAGCCGGGTCACCGACCGGAGACCCATGACCGCCGCCACCGACCACCCGAGGGCCCGCATGCCGCCCCCAGCAGACTTCTCCCAGAACCCCCCCGGTCCTCCCCAAAGTCATCATCTTACGTTCAATGCTGCCCGACACATACATAGGTGCACATGTTGTGCAATCTAACTGTGTTTACTGACATAAGATCTGTTGGGTGGAACTGTTTTCTTTCATTATGTCTCATCATTTTTATTTTTTATTTAGTTTCTTTAAATTTTTGTTTTGTCTGTTGCATCGCAAAGTGGGGCATCTTAATTTCGTCTTTAATTGCAAACATGCACTATAAAGATAAATCTGTTAGTGTGTGTGTGGGGGGAGGGTGCATGCGTGTGTGCGTGTGTGTGGCCACACTGACTCATTAACTGTAGAGGCTGCTATCACAGGTATAGTTCAGATTGAACACCACCTCCTCCCTGAACCTGCCCTTTGCGAAAAAGAAGCATCCTTGACTCCGACTACAACATGCACTCACACACAGGGTTTCCACATTACATTGGTTTTCTACAGTCTATCCTGCTGTGTATTTTTTTTAATGTAATACACACCCGGCAGACCGAAAAACCTAATGCCAGATCATTTCAAAGAAGATTTATGTAACACGCCTTGATATGTTGGAAAGGTAAAGGTGAGTGTGAAAGAGGGCAAAAAGGCTTACATAACTCTGAGCAGACAGTAGAAACAGTAGGTTGACACCCACTCAACACCTTTCAAAGGGAGAGAGGTCTTATGGGTAGAGTTAGAAAGCCACCAGGGATTTATTTTTCCTGGTGAAGGTGACCCTGGTACCGGGCACAGCACCTGAGCATACAGAAACATGAGATTTCCTTTTTCCCGGGCTTGATTTACACTTGCAATAAGGTTACAGTATATTCTACACTGAATGATAGCTGGGAAAAAATAAAAATAATAACTTGTCACGTACAATATATATAACAAATCCATTCTAATAAACTGAATTGATTTTTAAATAAAATAGACTAAAACAGCAGGAAAAAAATGTTTCACCAAAAACAGCTGGTTTTCAAATCATAGGCTAAGGTGCAATAACATTACTTTAAAGCTCCTACAAAGATAGGTGTGATTATTTTGATAAAATCAGTCATTTAAGTTGTGATTTGCAGGCACTTAAAATACTGCTTATGCCCGCAAACTTATGACCTTCCTCATTATAGAAAATCATGATTACATTTCCCCTATAAAGCCACTGCTTTGCCTGTAAACAAAGACAAGTCTCACAAATGCACACTTCTTTACACAGTTCATCCTGGCTCGGTCTCTGGGCAGATACAGTCATCATCCTGATCTATACAGTATCACTTTGTACTCAACATGTCTGAAGCTGTACCCATCTTTAAATTCCACAAACACCTATAATGTGTTCTTTTCACGACTCTGTCCACAGATGAATAACCCAGATAATTTTTAAATACTCATTAGTTTTCAACCAACTGCGTCTGTTGCACTATTTTTAACTTGACTTAAATTGCTTACTGTCGCAAAACATGAATAAAAGTAATCACCTAAAATATTTTAGTGGTGTTTTAAAGCTGGAACGACTCTCCGGCGAAGTGGCAGGGTGTTATTATGGGGTGGGAAAAGATCATCAGGAATGGAAACACCCTTAATTCATGCCTGTCAAGACCCGAGGAACTGATCACAACCAGTGTAAAATTAGGCATAAAATGCTACTGCGTGCCTAAAGCTCCATTCACAGTTTCCATGTAGCATGACGTAAGCTCTGATAGAGAATGGCAATGGGAATCTTGGTGCAGACGTTTAATACAGTGCACAAGATTTTAGTGAAATCACATTTGTATTTTTTGCACAATTTTCCCAATATAATTTTTTTTATAGTTGTGGGAGTCAGCACAACCTGATGTTAATTTTGACTGTACACAATCCAGAAGTTTAACAAAGTGGAAAAAAAAAAAATCCATCAGCCATCCTTGTCCAAAATCCAGGGTTCAAGTAAACAGAACGGATGGATTTGTATATATGTATAAGGTCATAAGACCAAGAATATGTTTCATAGTATGTGACTTTTAAATTCCATTTCTAGTTTTTGTAATATTTCAAATTAGTGTTGTAGTACTTGAGACCGGTCTCAATACCACTTTTTGATGGTCTTGGTCTTGTCTCGGATTCAACCATATTTGGTCTCGGTTTTGTCTCGGTCTCAGACATTGAGGACTCTGGATTTTATTTCAAGACCAGTCAAAACCAACCAACTTCCTGTCCTCTCAAACCAGTCAAAGCAGATGGCTGCTAATCCTGAGCATGGTTCTGCTGGAGGTTCTTCCTGTTAAAAGGGACTTTTTTCTTTCCACTGTTGCCTTTGTGCTTGCTCAGGATGGGAGACTGTGTTGAAGTGAAGATTCAACACAATCTGCTGCTTCCTTAGATGGATAACTTTTACTAATTGGCTTTTTGTGTGTGTGAATGTTTCTGTTCAGTGCCTGAGACAAATTCTGTTGTGACTTGGCGCTATAGAAATAAACTGAAATTAAGTGAAATTCTGTTCATTTTTATAAAAATGACAGCGCAGGGATCTCTCATGTTGCACTCCCCTCCCCCACCTGTCAGGGACTCAGTCAAAAGTGCACATGGTGAAAAGAGGGGAATTTCTTTTAGCTTTTTCTTGGTATATTTAAAAAAGTAAAATCATCTCTTTGGACATTTTCTGGCAACAAAAATTAGACAAAAACGTCTTTTGTCTTGCAAGAGCAAAGCTTCACTGTTTTTTCCACAAAATTGTTCTGAAACATGTATGCAACAAGCTACACAAGTAAACACTTGTATTGTTCAAACACACAGTAAACTGAAATCTTGCTATTGGTGTAGAAAACACGGCTAGTTAACTAATTAACACCATTTTGTCGATGTTAATAGAACAGTAAAAAAGAACTATTATTTTAAGACATAAGAATATGTATTTTATTTAGGTATAAGTTTTGTAAACTTGTTGAAAATCACAATTTTATAAACAGCCTGATGGCATGTTGGTGTTGTAACAGACTGATTGACTGGTTACTTTAATTTTTGTCATCAGAATTACTTTTGATTTCTAGTTTTTAATATGTGTATTTGGGCACCAACATCAAAATAATTATAAATGAATACTTGAAATAATTGCATTAATGTACTGCTATAATTAGCTCTAATATTTGAACAAATTATATTACGTCATATTATTTTATCAAATACGGCATTGGTTTTGTATCCAATAAAATTACTAGCTCATGTAATTTTTTTAATGCTTTTAATACCACATTATGGTAAAATATGTTATTTGTGCTCCAAGTTATTAAACTGTAAACATTTCACACCGGCCCACAAGACTTGTGCAAAAAAAGCACAATGCTTTAGAAAACACAACACATTCTATTCTCAAAATACTCACATTAAACCATCTTGATTTTCCTTTAACAGCTTCAATAAAATAGAAAATAAAAAGGTTCTGTTAGCTTCTTTTAAAATCTGCCTCTAAGAATGATTTCTCACGTGCGTTAACTTACTGTTTTAAACCCCGGGTTTTCAAGATCATTTGGACTGAAAACAAAACACACCTAAATACAGCTGGGAACACAGCTGACATGCTGAGACATACCACACCAGACGTCAAGTTGCTTTCCAGACATGGGAAGTCAAGAAACAACCCAAGCAAGACAGTGGCGATACATGGAAAAATGTTCAACACAAAAAATAAAATAAAAATAAAACAGCTCAATGACTTGGATCTCCCTCTGTGTGTAAATATATGTGACCACAGCAAGACAAGCACAGTAGTTCATGTAATATATAAACAATTAGAGAAAGGGAAACTTTTCATCCAATATGTTTGTGAATTGTGGCTTAAAATGGATCGATTGAATGGGTACTTCTAGTACTGGATTTGTAACAGAACAGAACTGTATCCTTTTATTCTGATGAACTAGGCCTGACCACCCCTGGTGCTCATGTTTCAGCTGTTTACCTGTAGCTATGCTCACACAACTTGACACAGTACCCGGCACCTTGCAATTGTGCCAAAAACGCTGATTGGGGTGGCACAGGACTTGACCTCCAAACTGAGATTAGAGTCTCTGGGACAAATGAGAAAATGAATCTCTAGACAGGGAGATTATCTTTAAGGGATTAGCCTTGACCTGAACCACCTCCATACCTCACACTCCGTATTGCCTTCTAGCAACAGTTCACACGCACCCAACTCCTGTTTGCATTGACCTCACGTGTCTTCCAGAAGAGTTAAGTACATAAGACGGTAATAAATTGTTAGCTAAAAATTGGTTTACATTACAAAACCCAAATAAGCACATAAACTAAGCTTCATAGTCTAAAGAAATGCATCATACCAAAGAGCATTTTTATTAATCAAATAAAGGCCTTTTCTTGCCCCCATGTGAATCTAAAAAAATATCCCTATCTGAATGTAGGGTAATGTGCACTGGTGCTAATACATGTTGCCAGCAACCCTAGCTTAGCTGTCACTTGTGATCATCATCAACACCCACGAGTCATTTACAATTCAGCAAGGACAGATGTTGAAGATGAGCATGGAGTCCCATGAATGCACAGCTAGTCAATGCGACCACTAAACCGCAGCACGTAAGATGTATACTGAAGTGTGAATTAAGCTGTGCGCCTGTCAAGCCAAGCAACCTGAGATGTTTTATTTTTTATATTTACCTAACAGTTAAGTAGCTCGCAAAAGTCACTGGGTATGGAACCACAACCTTAAGATGTTAGTTGTGTGCCAGAGCTTAGTCCAAGTCTCAGAGTGGCCGAGATCCAGAGGTTTAATGTCATTACATATTCTACATGTCATCTCCATGAACTACTCTCCATTCAGCTTTTCCAAAGTATGTGACAGCAGCCATATATCAACTAATAGTCCTTTCACACTCTAATTCTTACTGAAACTCCTGCAGATGGCAACTATTAAAAGCCAATCAAGTAATAAACAAAAGTCTGTAAACAAAATATGAACTTGACAATACAGTAGTCCCTCGATACTTTGTGGTTTATTTTTCATGGACTCGTTCTATCGCGGTTTTTCAAAATAGGATTGGACATATATATATATATATATATATATATATATATATATATATATATATATATATATACATATATATACATATATATCAGTGACGTGCGGTCAGGGGCGGCAAGTGAGGCCACGCCTCCCCTGTCATCATGGAAAGAAAAAAAAATTTAATTGAAAAAATAAATGTAATTATTGTCTTTATCCTTTGATTTGTACTATAAACTTATTTTACTAAAACCTAAACCAGTTTTAAGTTGATTTTTATTCAAAATCACCTATTTTTCTTATAGCGTTCAAATACTGAGATGAGACGTGCAGACCTGCGCAGAGAGGCACTGGCTGCTTCACTTCACTCACTCGGGTGACGTGCTGCAGGCAGCTGCTGTGTGAGCGATTTGGGAAGGCAGGAAAATTCCTGCCTCTTATGTCGCTATTAAAATGTCCAAATACTTTTGCTATATAAACTACATTTCTATAGTTTAGCTGGTGAATATAATGTCTCGTGTTTTTGTCTAAAACTGTATCTGTGCGCTGAACGATCTCATAAAACGGCTGTGAAGGTGTCAGGTTACATCCACACACACACACACAGGCAGGCGAGCCTCTGGAGGCGGGGCTACTGAGCTCAGGGTTCTGTTTCAGCCTGCGCTGCAGGAGGGAAAGTGACAGCGCAAACAGAGCAAAAAGAGTAACTTTTCACAATCTACAAATATCTAGAACATTAAACACTTAACTAAAAGTTTTAGTATTTTGTTAACAATTTAGTTTTGATCATTTTTAAACATAAGCACAGAGTTTACATTTTTAACATGATTTCCCAAAACATTCCACAATTCAACTCCCTGTATTGAAATAAACCGTCCCTTCAAACTAGTTCTATACCTTGGCTTTGCAAAAATGTCAGTTCCCTTTAGACTAGCAGCTTTCTCTCTTAACAAAATACATTTGAACATTTGAGGGTTCTATTACTAACAAAATATTATAGTCCACCAAATCATTAAACTTCAGTACTTTGAGTTGTTTAAATAATATATTATATGACATTAAGGCTTTCTTGTAATAATTCTCACAGCTCTTTTCTGTAAAATAAAAATAGATTTTGTTATAGTTTAATTTAATTTATAAGTAAAAGTAAGACTAAAATAATTTTTTCTCCAAATTAAATGTGCTTTTTTGTGTGCTACAGTTTGTATGTGTAAAGATTGCTGATATGAGATTTTAAACACAACCCGTTAACTGCTGCCAATCAAATGGCGAATAAACTACTCTGTAGGGTTCATGTATTATAAAAGAAGAAAATAATGCTATCCAAAGTATCCAAAGCGCTGAAGAAGCTATGGCAGACAGAAGCCAAAACGTGGAGAACATTTTTTGTCTGTTTTCTATTATACATATGAAAAAAAACTGCACAGTGCCTCACCAGCCATGAACCTCACCGCACGTCACTGATATATATATATATATATATATATATATATATATATATATATATATATATATATATATATATATATATATACAATATATATATATATATATATATATATATATATATATATATATATATATATATATATATATATATATATATATATATATATATATATATATATATATATATATATATATATATATATATATATATATATATATATATATATATATATATATATATATATATATATATATATATATATATATATATATATATATATATATATATATATATATATATATATATATATATATATATATATATATATATATATA
>JBBPBX010075757.1:0-14002 GCA_038048925.1 Garcialebias charrua | reverse complement strand
TTGCTGTAGTAGCCCAGTCACTTGGAAGCTCTTTCTTACCACCCAGAGCCTTTAACAGCTCGTCTCTGAATTTCTCACAACATTCTTCCTTCTTTAGCTTCCACCATTTGGTCTTCTTCTCTGATTTTACTCTTTTTCTCTTCTTCACAACAACAGTCATTCTACACACAACCATCCGATGCTGTCTGGCCACGCTCTCCCCTGCCACAACCTTACAGTCTCCAATCTCCCTCAGGTTTCCTCTTCTACACAGAATGTAGTCGATCTGCGTACTCCTTCCTCCACTCTTATAGGTCACTCTATGTTCCTCCCTCTTTTGGAAATAATTATTGACTACAACCATTTCCATTCTCTTGGCAAAATCCATCACCATCTGTCTTTCCTGGTTTCTTTCCTTGATACCAAACCTACCCATCACTTCCTCATCCCCTGTTTCCTTCACCAACATGTCCATTCAGGTCTGCTCTGATCACCACCCTTTCCTCCCTGGGAATACTCTATCACTTCATCCAGATCTTTCCAAAATGTATATTTCTCCTCCCCATCACATCCAACCTGTGGAGCATAACCACTGACGATGTTTAGCATCAGACCTTCTACTTCTACCTTCAGACACATCACCCTATCTGACACTCTCTTCACCTCTACTACATTATTTGCCAACTCCTCCTTCAGGACCACCCCTACTCCATTTCTCTTTCTATCCACACCATGGTAAAACAGTTTGAACCCTGCTCCAATGCTGCGAGCCTTGCTGCCCTTCCACTTGGTCTCTTGGACACATAAAACATCTACCTTTCTTCTCTGCATCATGTCAGCCAGCTCTCTACCTTTGCCTGTCATTGTCCCCACATTTAGAGTTGCAACCCTCAGTCCTACATTCTTCACTTTCCTCTTCTCCCTCTGTCTCCTGACACATTTCCCTCCTCTGGGTCTTAGACTAACAGTAACCCAATTTCCGCCGGCACCCTGCTTGTCAAACAGCATCGTGGCGGTCGTTGTTAACCCAAGCCTCGACCGATCCGGTATGGTTTCACTTTGATGAACTCGCATTATGGTTTTGGCAAAAGTGCTTTATATCAGATGCCATTCCTGACACAACCCTCACCATTTACCCGGGCTTGGGAAGGGCACAAGAGATACACTGGCTTGTGCTCCCTAGTGACTGGTTGTGTATTTTGTAATTTATAGCTCCTAAACCACTTTCAACCATTTCAACCAAAAAATAAATAAATTATATTCTTGTCCTTACTTCTGAAGCCAATCCTTTGTTCGTTCAGGTCGCTGTTGTTGTAATCCTCCTCACGGAATGTGCGCACTACAAATCACGGAGTTGGTCGTGACGCTTCTGTTGGTGAAATCATCCCTTTTCAACCGGACAAACCTTACCAAAGCTCTGAAAGCTGGTTTTTTGGTGCAGGAAATCGATGGAAAATATGTCCAGACAAACTGGAGTTTGAACAACCCCCGCACACACAAATATTAACCATAATTGGACCTCTTTCGCTTAAATACAATTCAATACAATACAGGGAACCCCCGTGTTACGAACGAGATCGGGACCTAAGAACGGTTCGCAGCTCGATCCGTTCGTAGGTAGGGGGTGAAAATTATATTTAAAAAAAAAAATTATTCATTCATTCATTCATTCAACCTTTATTTATCATGCTAACGGAGCGCGCGCACACATTTAAGCATGTAAAGTAGTGTACTGTAATGTTAAACATTGCTATTCACATTTACAGAATAAATAAAAATATATTTTCTTACTTTGAGATGGTCAAAGCCGACATCTTAGGTTGCCATGCGTTGATTGTTTTCGGGCCGAGCAGCGCGGGGCCGGCAAGCCACCGCAGCTGCTCCAGGCCTGTGTTAGCTAGCTGGCTAGCTTCTGCTAGCCAAGCCATGAGCTAGTGTTGGAGCGGCGGCGCGATCAATCTGCAGCTTCTGCTGCTCCAGCCGCTGCTCCAGCCTGAGACGTCCACAGAGCTATTCCAGCTAGTAATTAATCCACATGATGCGATCCTGGTCACCAGTGTTCAAAAGGCCGGCTCCCGTGTTAGCTCCAGTGTTAGCTCCAGTGTTAGCTCTGGAGCTAGCCAGGCCGGAGGTGTAGCCAGGCCGGCCGGAGGTGTTCGCACGGCGGCCTGGCACGATCGGCGATAAATCCGCTGCCTGAGACATCCACAAAGTTCACAGAGACGTTTCCAGCTAGTAATTAATCCATATGAAGCCATCCTGGTCACCAGTCTTCGTCCAGCTCTCGGCAGCTAACCTAAGATGGCGTCCGGTCCGGTGTTCTACATTAATTTGTGACCGGAGACCCCAGTGACTGAACCTTAAATAGCGTCCGGTGTTCTACATTAATTTGTGACCGTGTAAACTGAAGACCTACTTCCTGTTTCCCAAAATTGCTCAAAAATTGCTCAAAAATGATCAGAAATGATCTTTTTTATCATAATTATTATTTATAAAGCCTTTAAAACAACCAGAGCTGCAACAAAGTGATGTACACATGAAATTAAGAACATTTAAACACAAAAAAAAAAAATATATATATAATTTTTTTTTTTTTTAATTCATATTTTTATTAAATATGATATGTTCGTAAGTCCCGTGGTTCGCAGGTCGATGGGGTCGTAGGTCGGGGGTTACCTGTACAACAACTTCTGACTACTTTGCCTCCTCCGCCTACGTCAAGTGTCATGTGACTCCCAAACCGCACATTTTTTTTAGGCTCAGCTTTTTAACCCTGATTTGTAGCTCTTAAGCTCTTGCTATTAATTTGGAAAGCAGGGAGGATTACCAAAATTACTGTATAACCTCTAAATATTATTTTTCTGCCCCTAAAACTAACATTAAACATGCACTTTAAAATGTTACATTTACTCAGATTAAACTTTTGCTCTGTCATCTATGTTCCATTACGAATAAAATATTGACATTTGCCATCTCCACATCATTGCATTCAGTTTTTATTCACTATTTGTTTAGTGTCCCAACTTTTTTGGAATCCGGTTTGTATCATTAGTCTAACGTAGGGCTGGGCGATATGGAAAAAATCATATATCACGATATGGACTTTTTTATATCACGATAACGATATATATCACGATATATACAACACGAGTGTGTGTGTGTGTGTGTGTGTGTGTGTGTGTGTGTGTACAGGAAAAATTTGGACCAAAGTTTTTTTATTTTATTATTTTACTACAGATAGTTACAATTATAAGAATGTGAACAAAAAGAACAAGGAAATTTGGACCAAAGTAGAAACTAGATCTACCTAAGATCTACCTTAATTCAAGGAGTACGATTATGGAATGACTTAATGCCAAATGACAAATGTTAAGGAAGCCAAATCATTCCTTGTATTTAAGAAACTGGTAAAAAATGAATTGCTAAAAAAAAAAAAATGAATCTAATTTAATGTGTGATATATGTGAATTGAAAATTGACTGAGTTATTTACTTATTTTGTTATTATAGAAAATATTGTTTGAACTGTTATTAGATGAATAAGGAGCAGATTTAATAAGATTTATTCTTCATCTGCTACCTTTCATTTTATTTTTTATTTTTTCTATTATGAATACGTTAATTGTTGTATTTCATATTATAAAATGAATAAACTAACAAACAAACAAACAAACAACTCCTTTTCTACTTTGGTCCAAATTTTTCCTGCAGGTGGCGGTAAAACAACAGCTGCTAATGAAACTCACGAAGAAGAAATCCGCTCTGAAGTTTGAGTAAACAAAGCAAGAAACAGAAAAGAGAAAACGTTGCGTTTGATTGCGGTTCTGTTGTGTCTCTGGTCTGTTTTGTATTGGTTAACTGGACCCGAGTTCGGACTCGGTTGGACTCTGGGTTCGTGTCCTCTGGACCCATTTTGTCTCCGAGTTTCAGCGGAGCGAAATAATGGAAGCTAACAAGGTGAGCTTCCCCCTCTTTTTGGTAAAAGTTATTCTTCTTGGGCTGCCTGTGCAGCTGTTTTCTCCTTTTTGTGACACCGGTTGAGATGCTACTTCATGCCCCTGCGTCTCGAGTTTAACAACGTAAAGCATGTGTCGCAAACCCGCGCGTGCGTCAAACATAAAGCAGCGCCGTCATCTCGCAAAACCCCATATGAAGCTTCTTTGCGACAGTTATTTTTTTATTCTTATTTATCACGATAGAGACGATAGAAGGAAAGTAGCACGATAGACACGTTTCTATCGTCCCCACGATATATATCGTCATATCGCACAGCCCTAGTCTAACGGTACATGTGGGTGTGTTGAACAGTTTTGATACTGTACGTCATGTTTGGTTCAGTCCACCTGAGTACGGTTTCGGTTATTTTATCACTCATTAAATTTTATTAAGGAGAGATTATGCACCATGGAACTAAAGTTCCTAAGTGTGTTTCAGCGCGGCGCTATTATCTTGCAGCACGTAGCATTTAGCAGCCTAGCATCTCGTTGTGGTCTCCTGTTTGGGAAATTATGGCTTTCTTGTTAAAAGACGTGACCAAATCCAAAGCTGTGTGTCGACGTTGTTTCATGGAGATTGGATCTGCGGCAGCAACATGTCTAAAGGCCCCAGTATAGCTCTGCGTTCGGCCAAACGCCGCTCTACGAGCGCGTTCTGTGCGCAGGCAGTTCACAGTATAGCTCTGCGTTCGTTCTCGCGTTAATGCTCGCGTTTTCGCTCCAAATTCTTTATGTCATTTGAGCAGATGCAGGGCAGAGCGTTTACTCACGGGACAAATTGAGGTCGCCGATTGGTCATTTGCTGACACGCCTACTGAATTGATTGACAGGTCGTGGGGGAAAAAAAGGCACGAGCTGTCTGCAGCCGCAGCGGTGTTCTGTATATGTTAATAAAAAGTTCTAAAAAATAAAATAAAAATAGGGAGCGCTGGTCCAGCACACCAGGAAATGTGCAGAACCTCGCGCAGCCACGTTGGACCAGAGTTTAATTCGCTCGTGACAAATTCATTCATTTCCTCATCATTTCAGTCTTGGAGTAAACGGAGGAGGAAGCGATCACTTGACTTTTGGCAAAAAAACAAAAGAAAAGTCCAGATCAGGGATGAAGAAGGGATATTTAATACATTTGTGTCACATACAAAACAGTCCAGCGCCGGGCAGTTTATTGTGCGACAACGCGCTTGCGTTCGCCATCGTAAAATTTGAGCTTGGCGCGTTCGTGCCCGCGTTCAAGCGCTTGTGCCTTTGCGTTCGACCGAACGCAGAGCTGTCCCCCGGCACAAACAAGAGTACGTAATATTGTGTATGCTGTTCCGTGTTAGGAGGGCTGTGATCAGTCTTATATCATGGAAACTAAACAGCCACTGGCCAAAAGGATGGCCCAGCACAGAAGATCAACATCATCAGGTCAGGACTCTGCGGTCTACACTCATCTCCAGGCCAGCGGTCACTCTTTCAGGGATGAAGATGTTCACATCCTTGATAGAGAGGAACGATGGTTTGAGAGAGGAGTAAAGGAGGCCATCTTTGTGAAAAGAAACCGTCCATCATTAAACAGAGGTGGAGGCCTCCGGGTTCAACTGTCCCCCTCTTACAATGCTGTTATTGCTAGTATCACTCAGCCCTCTGTGAATAGCAAACAACCATCAGGGTGCTAACGATCCATCGTTAGGCTGATGGTCCTCCTTGATCATGTGAGCAGCTGGTTTCAGGCTGTCATCAGCCAACTGGTTGATCCACTGTGAGAGGGTGCTATTTATAAGACTGAGCTGAATACAGCATCTCAGACTGAGGAAGTCTTTCGGACGAAAGACGAAACGTTTCTACAATTTTTTTGCTTTGTTTTGTTTTTTGAATGTCCAGAGGACCAGACTTAGCTTTTTTTAGATTTTTCTACCTGGATTATTGAGCATGCATCAGGGTACAAGAAGTAGGAGTTTTTAAAGTTCTGGATCTACGTCCGAATGTTGTTGATGCGCTGCCTTTAAGCATAAAGTTCTTGAGCCCCGCTACGACATACATCACATCAACACTTCATCCAAAAAGTTGTAGCAGCACTTTATGAAAAAGCTAAAACTGATCATGTCAACAAGCCCAACCCCAGATTTAAAGCCCTGCCACATCGATGATGAGTGAGAGAGAATATTCAACCACCTCATATGTTGAACTTGTAAGAAGAGGTATTGCATCATTGTGATCTAATTAACTTTTTTAATTTAAAATTATCATCTTATTAAATCAATTTGTTTTATCTCTGTGTTGTTTGCAGTCTGAGGATGATAGCAGCCAAGTCTTCTTCGTCCACCAGATCACTTCCAGCTAAGAAGTCTGTAATGACTGAACTTGTTTACTTGGCGTTAGGGCTGAGCAATATCGATATTTTTAAAATCCATCCATCCATCCATCCATCTTCTTCCGCTTATCCGGGGTCGGGTCGCGGGGGTAGCAGCCTAAGTAGGGAGGCCCAGACTTCCCTCTCCCCAGCCACTTGGAGCAGCTCCTCCGGGGGAATCCCAAGGCGTTCCCAGGCCAGCCGAGAAACATAGTCCCTCCAGCGCGTCCTGGGTCTTCCTCTGGGTCTCCTCCCGGTGGGACATGCCCGGAACACCTCACCAGGGAGGCGTCCAGGAGGCATCCTAACCAGATGCCCGAGCCACCTCAACTGGCTCCTCTCGATGTGGAGAAGCAGCGGCTCTACTCCGAGTCCCTCCCGGATGACTGAGCTTCTCACCCTATCTCTAAGGGAGAGTCCAGCCACCCTGCGGAGAAAACTCATTTCAGCCGCTTGTATCCGAGATCTTGTTCTTTCGGTCATAACCCAAAGCTCATGACCATAGATGAGGGTGGGAACGTAGATCGATCGGTAAATTGAGAGCTTTGCCTTTTGACTCAGCTCTCTCTTCACCACGACAGACCGGTACAGCGCCCGCTTCACTGCGGACGCTGCACCTATCCGCCTATCGATCTCACGCTCCAGTTTTCCCTCATTCGTGAACAAGATCCCGAGATACTTAAACTCCTCCACTTGGGGCAGGACCTCCTCCCCGACCCGGAGAGGGCATGCTACCCTTTTCCGGCTCAAGACCATGGCCTCGGATTTGGAGGAACTGATCCTCATCCCGGCCGCATCACACTCGGCTGCAAACCGCTCCAGTGAAAGTTGTAAATCACGAACTGATGAAGCCAGTAGGACCACATCATCTGCAAAAAACAGAGAAGCGATTCTAAGGTCACCAAAACGGATCCTCTCAACACCTTGGCTGCGCCTAGAAATTCTGTCCATAAAAGTTATGAACAGAATCGGTGACAAAGGGCAACCTTGGCGGAGTCCAACTCTCACCGGAAACGAGCCTGACTTACTACCGGCAATGCATTCATAGGTTATTTTTAAAATATCAAGATAATTTTTTTGCGATATGAGTTGAGACTATCTCGATATAAACGATATAGTTTTATACTTGAAAATCCTGGCGTGTCTTTCTCCCAGGCGGCCTCCCCTCCTCCTCCCTCTTCCACACACACAGCAGAGCTCCCCCTCCCTTCCTGCTTCTCCAGTGTGGGCAGGCAGTAGAGGAGACGTTTAGTAAACACAGCAGAGCGTGTCGAAGCTACAGCTAGACGACAGACCCATCTTCTTATGTGAAATGGTTCATTTATTTAGCCGTGCTGTGTGCCTTTTAGAGGAACAGAGAGAGGAAGCGCAACATTAATAAAGCAGCCCAATACATAGTTCCCATGTGACGTCACATCTGTGGGTTGTCCTTTTTGACCCTCCCACAGGTAGGCTAAGCTGCAGTTGGAGCGCGTTCTAATAGATGTCCATTTTTCACGTTGTTTTTTTTGTTAATTTCTAATTAATTGCAATGGTTACTTCGTGTTGTGTCAGTGGGTGTTCCAGTCGGGTAGACGTTTGGGCAACGCGCAGGTTTCACTTAATCAAAAAAAAAGTAAACCGTGAAGGATTTATTTCATCGGAGAAACTCACACCGCCCCATCTCTGCTTGGATCTGCTCAGAAGATCGTGCTTTTGGCCGGTAAACAAAATATTCTACATAAATCATTTTGTGAAACAATGTTAGAGTACAACTGTCTGTGTGTTAGAGCTGTTTTTTTTTTTTTTTTTTCATTATTTTAGTGACACCGTCTTGCATGCTGTGGCTAGCTTAGCATCTCGCTAACGCGACAATGGCCTCCTCACGGTCCACCGGGGAGACCGTCCCAGTGGGAGAAGGAGGACGGGAGCCAAGTCGTGCGGGCGACGCGTCGGTCCCATGGGACGTGCACCCGCGGCCGCGACGGAGCCGTCCGATGAGCTCGACGGACCATCCGCTCCAGATGCTAACAACATGCTAACTTCCAACACGGTAACACTCAAAGTGCTGGTTCTGGTCCGTGTTCAGCCTGGACTGTTTGTGCTGGCTGTGTGTTATTTTAGTTAAACCTTTTTTTAGCTGGTTAGATCTGATTGAGACAGTTTACACATCTTTTTTGGATTTAAAGCTGTAAAGCTCTGTGCTGTAAAGCTCTGTGCTGTGAATCCGGTGTGCGCTCTTTGTAGTAATTAAATAATTAATGATATCGGAGTAACTACTTTGTGACAAGTTGTCTGATTCGTCTGCCATGATTTCTTTCTCAAACTCATTTAACTCGACCACTGCCATTTTGCTCTTGTTCCTTGGTGAAGCTGTGGTAGCTCGTGTTTTTGTCCGTATAATTTGCTCTGCTAGTTCGCCATTTTGCCTTTCTCTGCCTTCAGATGTGGTGCGGAAGCCGGTATGGGGGCGTGTCTGAGAACTATGTATATCATATCGCTAAAGATACGGTCCTTAATAGCGGCTAACAACACGGCTACTAAAGCGTTAGCCGTCAAGAACCATATATTCAGCAATATGATAAACTGCTGCTTTAATAACGTTGTGCTTCCTCTCTCTGTTCCTCTAAAAAGCACACAGCATGACTAAATGAACTCTGAACTATTTCACATAAGAAGATCGGTCTGTCGTCGTCTAGCTGTAGCTTCAAGGTTCAAAGTGGAGGCTCACTTTACAGCAGCTTCACACAGGCTGACTAACATGAAGGCTGCGCAGCTGAATGGACTGTTCTTTTAAAACACCTTTCTTTCTTATCAAGACACTCAAAGCTCTTTACAACATAATCTGTGTCCTCATTTACCCATTCATGCCCTTTACTAGATCTGTACAAAGAATAATCAGAGCTTTATCACATTCATACACTGATGGGACACACATCAGAGGCAATGAGGGGTTCAATGTCTCGCCCAGGAACACTTCAACATGTGACTGCTGGTGGAATCCAACCCCTCCTCTCCCATTGGAGGACAACTGCTCTAGCCTCTCAGCCACAGCTGCCCCCTACTGAAGAGGATTATTATTTAATATATGTAAATAGATGTCTAAAAAATTAACTATTTAATATATGTAAATAGTTTTTTTTTTAGGCATTATTTTGTACAGTTATAGCTGTTAATGTGCCTGTGTGACAATTGAGACAAAACTTTGACTCAAATATATTTTTGTTATTACTTTATGGAAAGAAAAAATATTGAGATATACAGGTAGTCCTCGACTTACGACGCCCTCGACTTACGACGTTTTGGACTTACCTCATAGTCATACAGGGTATATGCAGAAATTCTAGAGTTGAATTTAATACCTTTTAATACCTTTTTAATACCATCAAAATATTTTTTAATACCATCACGGCACCGAGCTGTAACCGTAGCGGCAACCTGTTGTACTTCAGTTCCATGCAACTAATTGTAAAGTGATAAGATTACTGTCATTTTCTTCCTAAACTTTGGTAGTAAATGTAGTTTTATAACAATTACTGGATACAGTACATCAATTTGCTTCTTGCCTCAATAAAAGCACTGACCTATTTGTTATTTAAATCTAACCCAAGAGAAAAAGTTTAATTGTTCCCACACATAACATATCTCTAATGGCAAACAAAAAACTGTAAACTTGAAAACAGAACAGTTTAGTTAAAATAATTCAACACTGAACACATGCATAATTCAAAAAGAGAGGGAGAAAAATAATAACTACTGTATTTTTCATCCTGTAAGTTGCAGTTTTTTGCATAATTTACATGCCTTGCAACTTATAGGACGAAGTGACATATTTATAGATTTTTTCCCCATATTTATAAACCATTTGACTGAAATATGACCGTTTCCATTCATTCTGACTGAAAAAAAAAAAAAACCAGTTCCTGATGGCCCCATAGTAATAGTATGGCATGCTGTTGTATCATGTAATAGGAAAACGTGCCTATAATGACAAATTTAAAAAAGTTCAAGACAAAAACAACTGGACTTTATTTATTATACTATTATACTATACTTTATTGTTTTTTTATTGCACTTTTTAGAATTCACCATGTCCTGGATGACTGAGAATCTTCACTAGCTATTAATGACTCAATCGGCCTGCCATACTCTCCCCACCTCTCTGCTTGAATCTTCAATCCAGCAGCAGCTGCACCACGGTGGCGAAATGCAGCTAATTTGACCATTAAAGTGCATTTATTAAGAAAATGACAGACAGAAAAACACCTCTGCTATAATTTCGAGCTAACAAAGAATTGTTTAGGTAATTTTCTTGTTAAATGACGGCGAAACGAGCCTCGCTCCTTTTTCCTGTTTTCACCACTGAGCGATCACGGTGCACACAGGCAGCGACACTTTTTTTTTAAATAAAGCCGATTTAACCATTAAAGTACATTTATTAAGAAAACGTTAGACTGAGACATACCTTTTGCTATAATTTCGAGCTAACAAACAATTGTTTAGGTAAATTTCTTGTTAAATGTCGGAGGATAAAGCCGCGATCCTTTCCTGTTTCTTTTTACAGACATGATACCAGCTGTAGGTGCGCGCGCACACTGACTGACGATATGACGTCTTTGTTTTTAGCTAAGGTCCTACTCGGAACATAAAATTAGAAAAGATAAATAAATTCACAGACCTTTTTGTAGACGACAGAACAAGAAAAATATAGTTGTGTAGTTGTGTGTATAGTTGTGAGAATTAACTTTCTTGTCTTATAGTTGTGTAGGTTTAAAAAAAATTAATACCTCGTCAGATGACGTTTATTACTTTTTAATACTTTTTAATGGCCTTAATTTGTGTTAATTTAATTTACTACCTTTTAATACCTTTTACAACCCCGCGGATACCCTGTCATAGACCTTATCTCATAAAAAAAATACAAAAATACAAAATTTAATAAATAAATAAATGTAGAGTACTGTACAGTTACAAAGCACTTAAGACTATCCTAACACAGTTTTTAAAGATTAAGAAGTGAGTTGAATTGTCTCCCTCCTCCCTAGCAGGCTCTATTCACGTAAAGGGAGCTACTTTCACTTTCACTTTATGTGAAAAGGAGACAATTCAACTCACTTCTTCATCTTTGTATGTGATCCGATTTACGTTAATTTTGTGTTACGAACGGTGGGTAGGAACGGAACTCGTTCGTAAGTCGAGAACTACCTGTATATCACATATCTCAATATTTGTAAAAAATATTGAGATATTAATTTTGGTCCATATCGCCCAGCCCTACTTGGCGTATTTTCAAAATAATCATTTTTTAAGTCTTTATTTTGGCCTTTTTTGTACCGAAAATTAACCGAACCCTCATTGAAACTGAACCGAACCGAAATGGGATTTTAGGGTACTGTTACACCCCCAATACATACACACACATGCACGCACGCATGCACGCACACACACACACACACCAAAATAAAAAAATAAAAAACAAGCCCCTTGAACTGTTTGACTTCTCCTTTTATCTTGAAGTTTTATGTCAGAAAGTTAATTTAGCTTCTTGGCCATCAGTTTAAAAAAAATTCAATTCAGTTCAGTTAAACAGCCACAATTTACAACAAAAATAATCTCAGGGCATTGTATAAAAAGTCAATTGAATGCAAACAGTCAGTTCAGTTGCAATTCAATTACAATAATTACAATAGCCTAAATTATAGAACAGGGCTATTCAATTGGTGGTCCTTGAGCCATTTCCGGCCCGTGGGAGACTTCAGTCCAGCGCACCAATGAATCATAATACAAAATAAAAATATAGATATGTTTTTGGGGAGGAGGGTGCTGGGTGTTCTGGTTTTGGGCTTGGTTTGTGTTCTATTTGTTGCATTTATGATTCAATGCAACAAAATTAACTAATTTAAACTGTGAAAATCCTTGTAATACTTGGTTTATTTGCATGATGACTTTAATTAACGTATGTCTGGCCCCTGGGCTGCTATGAGCCCTGAGCAGTTCAGTTGAATAGCCCTGTAAATCTGTAAATTATTGACGTGTGTGGGTGGGGGATGAGTTCTCTCATCCTCTTTCTTAAAGCTCCATTCATATCAATCCAGTGGTTCGTGAAATATTTTGCTAACAAGCAAACAAACACAGGCATTAGGCAGCTTTCTCTGACCCAAAAGTCCAACAACTGCAACAGGTCATGATCAACTAAAAGAGCATCATGTTGAACTCTGAAACATTAAAAGTAGAAAACCAAGCTATGACTTCAACTTGTGCAAACGTTTAAAGCTCTGGGATTAAAGCAGCAGGAGTCATTTACTGCACTGTTACTGTCGGAATTTCAGGGAAAGAATAAACTTTAAGTGATAAACCAACCCGGGAAGAAGTTATTAAAGACACCGTTAGATCAATGCATGTTTCCATTCAATGCTAATTTAGCCAAGTTTCACCGAAGACGAGCTCGGTAGTGTGGAAAATGTAGCATTTAAGCTAACACGATGAACTACAAAACATCGTAATTAATGAAACTACTTAAAAACTACAGATAAACAATAAAGGAAACGTACAGATAATAAGTTTGACACTTAGTTCCATTATTAGCTTACAAGTTAACCAACTACCTGCTGGAGACCAGAACTTTTTCACGTCAGAAAACTTTGGATCAGTACGCACTTCACTGGCCGTGGAGCCTTTTTGTTTCCACGCAGCCCCACTCAAACCTCCAGCTAACTAAAACTAGTGTTGGTAGTTAAATGAAACTTGCCTTTCAGCCGCCACAGCTCCCCGGGCCGCCTTCAACACCTGACACCGCCGCCGGAGCTCCGAAGGGCCGCGGAGCTGAGAGGAGCAGCCGTGCGAGCTCCAGCTAGTTGCGGGGAGAAGAGCCAACAACACCGAGGCCCCGGGCCTTGTGTCCCCGGAGCAGCGTCAGAGGTGGGGGGGAGCCCGAGCCGCGGCACCGTGAGTTGACAGAGACTCGAGGAGAAGTTTGTGACAGCTCCTCGTAGTTTGCCCCCCTCCCCGCAGCAACCCTTCACTTTGCCCTTTTTCCTCACTTCAACAGATACGAATCAAAATACTGTCACAGAATATGGCGGCCGCGTCAGCGAGATACTATCGCGAGAATTTGAAGTTTTTTTCTCTCTCTCTTTTTCTCGACAACTTTACTGGGAGTAAAACAGGGCTGTAATATTTCCCAGCTCCTCTTCAGCCTGGCCGTTGAACTCATAGATATTATATAGGATATCTATGGTTGAACTGATCATGGCTGTGTAAAAAAAGTTAAGTCTGGTCCTCTGGACGTTCAAAAAACTAAACAAAAAATTGTAGAAACGTTTCGTCTTTCCTCCGAAAGACTTCTTCAGTCTGAGGTGCTGTATTCAGCTCAAGTCGTATGAATAGCACCATATACAGTAGTGGATCAACCAGTTTGCTGCTGGCAGCCAAAACCAGCTGCTCACATGATCAAGGAGGAGCATCAGCCTAACGATGGATCGTTAGCACTCTGAAGGTTGCTTGCTATATAGAGAATACATAGTTCCCACACACGTGATCGGTATTGCGCAATACTGGGTTTTCTGCCATTTGAGTCAGAGTCAGAGAGTCAGAGAGAATTTATTGTCATTTGCACCGCATGTAGTACATGTGTTGAAAACGAGATTATGTACACAGGGTCCCAGTTACATCCAACAACAAATGCAAGAGAAATACAATAATAACATCTAGGATTAACT
>JBBPBX010075756.1:5743-17274 GCA_038048925.1 Garcialebias charrua | reverse complement strand
TGCCCCCATTTGCCTTCTAGCAACAGTCAGTTCAGTGGGAGGCGGGGAGACATGTCCTCTGAGGCCATTTGGAGCTGGACGAATTGTTTGTTTGGCGTCATGTCCATTTCTTTTCATCATCTTGCGAGTCCACCAATGCTTCCCAGCCGCAGGACACAACATGTCAAAAAGGAAATTATAATTAGCACTAAGATTGTACTAATTCCTATCTTTAATATTAAAATAACTATTCCCCTAAATTTAGATTAAACCCATTGCACGACCAGTCATCTTTACCAGCATTATTATTAAATATTACTTTCATTTCAAAGACTTCTGTGGTTTACTTGAAATTCATTGTTCGTTATAATAATTATAATTAATCCATTTAACATTTCTGTTCACTGTTATCTATGGACGGATAGATTCTATGCATGCTTCAGTCTCATACTAAACCCCTTTGTGTTTACCTATTGTACACAAATAAATATTTTGATCCAAAACATCATATCTTTTATTTGGTTCTTATAATCATTTGTGTCTAATACAATCAACTCATTCACTTGATCATGCAACTTTTATTTTAACCATAGCGAATTTTCCAATCCATCTTGTTGGCAAAATATTTAGAAAAATATCTTCTCCATACATCCAATAACCATCTGCAATATGAAAAGATTTGTCAATGAATAGCTATTGTTACAATTTTCATATTCATCTTATCACATTCTTAACTTAAAGGTTCCAAGTTTTCATACCACACAGGTAAATTGATAAATTGGCATCATATATGCATGTGAAAACCAAAAATGTAGCCGTTTCATTGTATTATCTAAGTTGAATCCTTTACATATAAGACATTTTATATTTAACGTTGTAATCTATTTTATGTGTTGTTGGTGATCCAATTTGTTCAGTTTTGATAAAAATTACACCACATTCCTCTTGAATCTTAAAACTACAATAGGTATGCGGATAATTATAAAATTTCTGTGCTCCATATAGAAACCTATACTTTTTCTACATTTTGAAAGTTTAAAAACATTGGTATGTTCGATTGGGTATTTTTTGTTTTATTTTCTTTACATTCTTATTCTTTCTCTTTATTCTTTTAACACATTGTTGTGAATTGTAATCATTATTTGTAATGAACTAGTAACTTTAGTTCATATAATGCATTCTTTTAAGATCAATTCCTTTGGAGTATACATTTCCCGTATCTACCAAATAAGTTTATTAGCTAATTTCTAAGGTTCATCACTTTTAACAGGACGTGTCCTTCTTTACAACACCATGATTTATTTAAAGTCTTTGTACAATTTACTTAAACAAAGGTTTAACATTGTTCCAAGTTCAGATCTTTTAATCAAATCAAATCCTCCCTTTGACAATTTAAAATGTCAAAAGTTAATCACCTATGATAGTCAAAACTAGTTACCGTAATTATCTCTTAGGCTTAATTTACTTAGTAAACTTTACTTTATAAACTTTACTTTAGTTAGTGAATTCCCTTATTTAGGTCTTACATTATTTATAAATGCTTGTATAGGAATAATGTGTTCGGGATTAGTTAATTCAACGTTAAGCGTTTTCTAATTGTATCGTATAGTTAATTTAGCCAAATTTGCAATATATTATTTTGACATTCTTTATTGAGGTCTACATCTCTTCCTTTACTAGATTTCACACATTTTATACAAAATTTACTCGTGTGTTTTGATGAAAAGTTACAAAATTATATGTTACAGTGTGATTACAATAATTTAGCATGTGCATTAAATGCTTTATTAATGCTGGCAAGGATGCCAGAATCGTGTTAAGGTGTTTTTGTTGTATCATACTCAACTTATGTTGAACAATTTTGTCCTGGTTCCGGCTGCAGCCTTGGCAAACACTCTGGTGACTGGTCTGCGCGGACTTGGTCATGTTTTCTTTTACTGGTGTCTTCACCTCCTCCAGTTCGAGTTCATAGATGCCCCTAGAATTATCCAGAACAGAACACTTATCAGACTAATTTTCTGCTCTTTGTCTTGATGTTTTGTCAAAGTTTATATTCTTCACAACACTGTCCTTGTTTTTCTTGAACTCTGGTGCATTGACTGCAGTTACACCAGGTACAGCTTCCTTCTTTCTGGATTTCTGCGTGAACCATGTCGATCCTCTCATGTTGAACGTCTGCTTGAACCGTGCGGATCCTCTCTCAATCTCGACTTTGCAGCAGGTGTAGCTGGTCACCAACTGGTCACGGTCCTTCCAGAGCGAGCCTTCACCACGAGCCATGTTGTTGTCGTCCAGGAAGACCTTGTTTTCCACCTCGTCTTCACTTTTCTCCTTTCTCAGCATCTGTAGTGGAAACAAGCTTCCCTTCTCCTTTTTCATACATAACATTCTGGTCCATGCTCAAGAAAAAAGCTTGGCAAAAAGCTGTTAACTGCATAATATGAAAGCTGTTGTGTTAAAATTATGTAAGTAAAGCTGAAACTACTCAATGTTCTGATTGTGATCCACCTCCCTTTTATAATTTCTTTTATTATTGTGGCGTTGTGCATCCATGCACTTCCATGCAGTTCATGTGTATTTTCTGTTTGGTAAATTAGTATTAATACAGATAACTGTAAGGTTCCATGCTTATCTTAAGTCATGCAATTGAATCAACCGTTTAGGTATTTGCTTCTTTGTCCATCAGATGTTGCTTTGCTTCCTGTTGAAAGCTTTGATCAATCTTATGAGTCTGACACTCTGTTCCTGCTTAGAGATATTGATGGGAAAAAATACAACAAAATACTGTACAGTCCTTCTATTAATTAATTATTAAGTAACCAATTAATCAATTTATTAATTAATTATTGTTTTACCATTAGCGTTTTTCTACCACATTGTATGCCTTAAGAAACTAAACATTGATAGTTTATTGATACAACTAACAAATTCAGAGTATTGTTGTGTCTGTGTGTGATAGATACTTACTGAGCAGATTGATACTTACTGAGCAGAAATTTCAGGACATCAGCTTAATGGATCCTCTTCCGTATTTAGGAGCTGAAACAATAATCCTAACTGACCCTATCTTTTCACCTCAACAGTTTTTTTTTTTTGCAAGCGCAGGAAAAAATAATTTGGTTATATCACAATAATTCATCATGCATGCACAGAACATCAATGTAATGAATAACAGTTGCAAGGAGGAGAAAACAGTTTAAACAAGTTGAAATGTCCACTGGAAGTCATCTGTTCGTGGACCTAACCTGCAGATATCCTGTAGAAAAATACAATATAGTTAGAAATCAACATGAACAATGCCTTTTGTACATTATTTCTTTTGACCATGCATCAATTTAAGAGATTAATTTCAGTTTGTTGCAACATTTTGTCATCTTCAGTGACTATTTTAGTTGTATAGAACAATTCACTAAGTTTATCTGATTATGATGGGCGAGAAATATTAATTCTCTTCAGTGCACTGAAAACCCCAAATTGCTACCGGTAGACTAATGAGACTAATGAGATTAATAAATCAGATTAAAACCAATTTACTTTTTCATTTCATGTTTTCTTTTGTTCGACATCGTTCTCTTGTAGAAATTATCATTAATTGTTTCATTAATTATTCCTTAAACATAAACATTTTGCTTTTATGGTCCAAACGAGTTCATTTATTTTGTTTTATTTTTAAATCTTGTTCATTTTATGTTAGTTCTACTTTAAACAAAAAACATAACACAAAACATTCGCTCACATAAAAACAAAATACAAAATTGAAAAATTGGCAGAAAGAAAAATTCTCAGAAAATTCTCACTGTACCTGCCTCCACCATCAAACAACCAGATTAAAACTACTATAATCTGCCAGTAACAGAACAAAACAAACAGCTCCTTCAAAACCCACAATCAACACAAGTATACAGTACACATCGCACTACTTTAAAAACAAAACTATTTAACAATTCAGTTCTGATAGTTTCTTAATTACCTCAATGTGCAAACTGATCTGGCCTCCCTAACTTTTAGAACTTCTTTTTAGAACGGTAACTGTAAAATTCTGATCATACAAACATCTGTCCCCTTAAGTGTTTAACACTACACTTAATCTAAATCACTAAATCACTACACTAAATCCTCATTGCGCATGTAAACATTTGCAAACTTCCACAAAGTATTTTCTGGATATCAGCACTCAGAGTCCCACTGCTGTTGTAAACAGTGACTTTCCTGCCTGCTCTGTGCTATGTCATCCAAGTCTCACTGTAGTCCTGCATTCATGCACAACACAGCAGTCAGCATTAATTTACCCAATTATTTATTTATTTATCCCAAACACATTTAAGCCTACGGGCATTATTCCAACAACTTACAGTCAATTTAGAGTTATTTCAAGCACAACAAGTTTATAATTCACTGTCAATTATTTGTCAGATAACAAATCAATCATGAAAGCAAATCTCATATATGTTCTCCTCTGAAAATGTCACAGGCCCCAAAAATAATTTCTAAAAAAATTAGCTTGTGTGTTGGCTCAAAATTTTTAGGCTTCAACTCTCTGTTTCCCCCTTTTTTCCTGACTTCCTGTCAACCATTTGACCCTTTCTTATCTAATCTATCCATCAGTAACAAACAAAGAATGTTCCTGACTGTTGCACTCAGGTGCCTAACTTATTTAGAATCCAAGACCTGGTACATGACAATGAATATGTGATATGTTGTTACAATATATGTGAAAATGTGTATGTTTTTATCTGTCTAACACAATACTTTGTATGTGTGAGCGTTTGGTCAAATTATAAATTGTGATTCAGACATTAGTTATAATTTACAACAATTTTGTATCTAAAAGTTTATTTATTTGTAACATAAAATATATGATTTGTTGTAATAATTTTGTATACCTGGATGTAAAATTGTATTTATTTATTTGTATGGCCACTTTCTTGGTTCAAAGTTATTTCTTTTTAAACAGTATGTACTGTTCGCACGTTCTTTTTAGAAAACACAGCCTAAAATCCTCTTACCTAAAGATAAACTTTTTGTTTAGATCATAAGTTGTTTAGATCATAAGTTGTTATCTTAACATTTTGTCTCGATGTGGTCAATTAAAAATCCTTTTCTTATCCAGACTTAATTGACTTACAAAATTTACTTTAAAATTGTTTGTTTCAAAGATCATTTCAGTATGAAATCTGATCAGTACTTTATAAAATACTGTAATAAGTAGACTTTAAATAACCATAGCTCACAGTAAACATCCTTCCACTGTGTGTGTTTCACCAGATGTCTTGTGTCCATGTTCAGTCCACATTTTACTGTGTGTGTCCAAAAGCTTCATGTGACTCAGTTCAGTCTCTCCGCTTCTGCAACAGTTGACTTTCTTTTTTTTCAAAGTTGCTCATAGCAGCCTCCGCCCCGTTTTTTCAGTTCACGGATGTCATTCCTTTGTGTGCCCCTCAAATACACTTTCAGCGTTTGAACGTGTCCTCTCCCGAGACATTTTTCCAGTTCATTCACACTTCTCCAGCTCTACTGTGTTCCAGTGTCTCTGTGACTCTCAGCGCTCAGATTCAGTTCATCATAGGTGCACGACAGCTGTCTTCAGTGACAGTGTCTCAGTTCCTCTTTATATCATCATAGATGTTTTCTGGCTTCAATCGGTTTGAGAAACACACCCAGTAAGTAATTCTGTCACCGTGGCACAAAACAAAAATATATTAGCATTATCTTATATTCTTTTCACAAAATCAAAGTTCATACTGAAAGATCACTATTATTACAGAGCTTTAAATCAATTTTAAAATTGTATGTTGTTCAGTTTTTCTAATATAAATAAAATTATTTCTGCATTTAAATCATTTTAGTTCTATATCTTTAGACCAGAGAGATCCAATCTAAGTAAAAACATTATTCTGGTACAGATAGACAAAGATGTATCTTTTAATCATTTTTTTTACCTAAAGTGTTCAAAACCAATTATGTTTAAAGTAAATCTGTAGTACAATTTGAAGAAGATTTATATTTATATTTATGCTTTAATGAATAAAATGCATTCAACTGTTAATAATAACAATAATGAATTCAATTTATAATGTACTTTCCATTAATCTCAAAGTACTATGAAACTGTTCATAAAGGTTTGAATTAAAGTAATTATTTAAAGTTCTGATTGTTTTCTGCACAAAAACTTTCTGTCCTAGAGACGAAATGTAGGATTTGTACTCTTGAGTTTATTTTCAGAAACTTAGCTGGCCTCAGCTTGCATGTCAATTCCTTTTATGGTAATTCATGAGTCACACTCAACCAGGACACAGACGCTCATTATTGCTCTGTTCGGCAAGATAAACTAACTCCCCTCTTCTCCATATTTAATGCTTTTTCTGTCAGAGGTGAGTACAGTTTTATTCTTTTTCTTTTATATAGTGTACGTTGTTTTCAGAACGAACATATAGTTTTGGAATGTCTAACACAATTGAATTTATTCTACTCATTTTCCTGTGGCTTCTCATAAGAGTCTGCTGTGTGTGCGAGTGTGTTTGTCTGTGTGTGTGTGTGTAGCTTTTTTCACTGGTCTCATTGCAGCGAAACGACTCTACCACGGGAGCAGTTTTAAGAGAGGGAGAGAAAAAAGACGGGTGGGGCGGCAGACCTCTTTGTTCCAGCTGTCTCGCATCTACAGAATCACTCACTCCACCGGCGAACCGCAAGTAAGTAACTTTTTGTATTGTCTTCTTTATAACTTATAGTTCCTTTCACTGTTTTAAACAAACTTTTAAGGTAGTAAACTTAATCAGGTTTTGTTTGACCTTTTAAACTCATGTTTTTTCATATCGTTTAACCAACGCAGAGCTTTCCATGTTCGTGTGCTCATTCTGACTGTGTGTGCGTGAATGGCTGGTCGGTCCTGCTCTAGAAATTAGTTTAAACATTTACAAAATGCATATCATAAACGGATGTATATAAGTAGTACTATAAGTACTATAAGTATTTTTCTTATTTAATGTTCACCATACCCAAAAACTTCACACTACAATTTCAATATTTTATACCTATTTATACAAAACTACATGAGATCTTTACACGAGATCTTTACAAACGAAATGAACAATTCATTTTGACGAGACTAGTCAGAGCATTGGATCGTATTCATGCACTTTTAAGGGACAGTAATTCGATGATGTTTATTACACTGTGAGAACATGTCCCATTTAATTCTTATCCTCTGCGTGTCCGTGAGTTTATATGAATTTTTACTTTTATGAAACTTAAATTAACTTCACATTTAGTTTAAACTAGGTTGTATGCGAGTTTTATCTCTTTGGGAGATGAACTCTTTAGGAGTTTAATAAATTGTACGTACGTTTACCCAAACTCTGATGATGTCTGAGTAAAAATGTCTGTGCGTGTTTCTCTTCTGTTTAACATTTTTGCTGTGTGTGGTGTTTATCTTTTCAGGAGAAAAACAGCCATCCCTTACTGCTAACTAACTTCACCAGGAGAAAAACAAGAAAGTGACAAAAAAGACACGAGAGAAAAAGAAAACCAGCAACTTTGTTCAAACACACCATTTTCCCTGCAATCAACCAAAACTGTTTCTGGACAGGAAAATTTCTGGCAACCATCACAAAACCCAACTCCATGCCAGAAACACAAGGGAAAAACGAAAAATTGCAGCTTGCAGCTTCGACCCTCTTCAGATCAAAACAACTAACGCCTTCACTTCCAGCAAAAACCAGAAAACAGCCACCGTTGGAAAATGAGCAAACGCTTCAGCAGCCCAATTTTAACACTTCCCAGTAACCCAGCACTTCAAACTTCCATAAAACAAACATACTTCAACTCCACTCAAACATTTACTCAGACGCAGCAAAACAGTTAAATCTATCAGGAAACTTCAAACATAGCAAACACAACTTAACAGCATGAATTACACTCACATCGAAAGTTTTCCAACATTCCTTGCACACAACGCCAACATTCCTTGCACACAAGAGAGCAGCAAGTTTCCTGCAGATCTAAATTTAGCAGACATGCAGCTTTTTGAGCACAGCTTCTCAAACAACGATTCGGCTTTACTCTTTTAAGAGTTCAATGTTATTTCTTTTACCTTTATGTTTTAATTTACTTTTTATTTATTCATTAACATATTATTTATTTAATATTTTATTAACACTTTATTATTTTTATTAACACTATATTTATTATTATACTTTTTAGTACATTTTATGCAGTGTGTTCATAGCTATTATTAAATCATTAAATTATACTATTAAATTTTATTTGCATTTTTAATGTACATGTACAGTTTTTAATAAAGATATTTGTTTTATTCAACTGTGCACAGTTTTTCAGGCCTTTAACCATGGTATGATGTTATTATCAATCAAACGCGTTGTATGTGTTACATTTCACTAAATTTAATGCCAAATTTAACATACATATAACTCGCTTACCACGTAGTAAAACTCCTACCTTACGTGACTGTAATTTACAGCTTTTACCCAATTTCGCCTTGTCAGACAAAAATGGACTGAATGATCACTTCAGCTTTAAACCTTACTTCTGCCGCGTTTTTCTCCTGCGCTCAGAAACTGATCCGGGTACAGCTTTTTTAACCTCCTTTTATATATATACAAGGAGACTAGTGATCAACTAGCTTTTTAATTTTTACAACCGGTTTACCAATATAGCTTTACTTTAAGTGCTTGAATTATAACATGCAATTTAGTTTTACCAAGTCTAAAGCACATTTTCAAACTATATTTTTACTGCAGTGTCGACACAGAAAGCTGTTTTTTATATCCAATTTAATTCCAATTTGACTGTCAGCATATGAAAACTATTTAATTTTCAATTTGAATTCATTTTTAATTTGTCAAACAGCCAAAACTTGACAAGTTTTTTCAGTATTTCTCCTTAGTGGCAAAAGAATTAAAGAAATCCTCAGTTTACAGGTTCCAATGCCCTGATCAAGCGAACACTTTCTCCACCAGCTGAGAAAGAAAGAAATCACTTATACAATAAAATAAAACATATTTACCAAAGGGCCCAATATTTCTTCCAGTCTCAGTCAGCAGAAGAAAGCAGCCAGATCAGACGGCAAACCCGTACGGAGCCACCAAATGTTGAGGCGAACTGGTCCTCATATTGAATAATTTGAGACGAGACCTTTCTTCCTTTGCCAGCAAGAGAACTCTTTTAATAAGTAAATACAGAACATACAGCTGAACAGTCTATACCGAATCGAATCTAATCTGTGTCCTCAGAATAGCATGTAGTTTCATTTATACCTTCTTTTGACGTCATTTCTTATGTAAGAAAAAGGGTCTGTTCTTTCCCGTAAGGGAAGAACTGAAAACAGTTTTGGGAAGGGCAAGTGTATTTCCTAAAAAGGGAACTTTGCACGAACATAAGCTGTTTCTTGTCAGAGGGTAAGAGTTTTTCCCTTGCATGGAGGAACACAAATTTAGGATTAATGACTTTGTTATTCTGGTTCTCACCAGATGTTCTATGAACTCCTGAACTTTTGTATGTGCTCTGTCCAACGAGTGTTGGATTTCTGGACAGACTGTAATGCCCTACAAATACATATAACAAAACCTACAGTGCATTGCATTAAAAATGCAGCAAACACAAAATGAAACATAATATGAAATGAGAGAATCCTTAAACACATGGACTACCCCACTTATCTAGGCGTAACGTTAGATGGAACACTTACTTACCCACACTTATCAACTATCACACCTATGAAAACTAACTACCGTAATACTAAACGGGATCCTAAGAACTGCTGCTTTAGCTTTGTGCTACTCCACAACTGAATACTGTGCTCCTGTTAGTGACAGATCCACTCATGCTAAAAAGATAGATTCCAAGCTCAACGAGCCTGCAACATCATAATGGACCCTTTGACCTACTCCATCAAGCTACCTGCCTTTCTGGTATTGTGCCACCTGTAGTACCAAGAGAGACAATCAATTAAATTGCTAAAAGGAAACAGGAAAATGACCTGCGGCACCCATTATGGTAAATGGTAAATGGAGCTTATTTATACAGTATAGCGCTTTCTAGCCCCCTGTGAGGAGCCCCAAAGCACTTTACAATACCAGCCATCCACCCATTCATTCAGACATTCATACACCGGTAGTGGTAGCCTGCCTTGCAAGGCGCCATCCAGACCTACCAGGAGCAACTCGGGGTTAAGTGTCTTGCCCAGGGACACAACGACACATGGTGGGCGGATGCGGGATTCGAACCTCCAACCTTACGATCAGGGGTCGACTGCCATTACCACTACACCACGGTCGCCCATTATATACCTACACACTAGCCCTGGTCTGTTTAAAGTCCAGGAAAAGTTTTCTAACATCCAAGTCTAACAATAAACGTAGCACCCACAAAATTCAGACTAAACCAATGGAAAGATTTGGAACAAACATCCATAGAGCACCCAATGATTACGGAACTCTAATTGACTAAAATAATTTGACTACAGAGAAAAAAAATGACGTGATCTGAATTGGGCAAGAACCAGTGTCAGAAAGACAAAAAACAACTTGGTAAAAACGGGGTCTTCTTGCCAGGAATGAGTCTGTGTATGTGGTCACCAAATTTACATAGAACAAGAACCATCTTTTATGTAACTCCATGCTCCTTAAGTCCAGTACATTTACCTTCTGCAGACTTCTGTCAGATATGCTGGTGAAGATTCTCAGACTTCTGTCAGGTCAATGACAGAGCAAAGCTGTCTTTTTGCTGTGATATGGTATGAACATGAACAAACTTGTACTATTTTTCTTCCGTAAATAAATACACCAAAGCATTCACAAATTTAAAAAAAAAATCAGCCTTTAAGCACACTATAGCTAAGTGACTACCGTAATTTGCACATGTAGCATATTTTCAGTGTATTTTTAGGTTTACTGAATGACAAAAACAAGGGAAAGTGGTGGCGCAGAAGCTAGAGAATGTGGGCCTGTGATCGGAAGATCGCTGGTTCAACTCCTGGTATGGACAACATTAAAATGTGGGTAGGATTGGTGAAGCACCCACACCTGTCTCCACCATCATTTGCCCCACTCTGCTGCCATTTCTAACCCGGAGCCCGGGCCAGCCCTAATCTAGGTCGGGTCGGGACTGGCCATAATAATGTGCTTAATGTGCAGGCTGGGCCAGTGTCGGGCGTTTGAATACGTCAGCGGACGTGCACAGCTGACAATCCAATTAAATAGCAAACATGGCTTACCATACAATCACAAGCCGCATGCGACCATTTGACCGTGCGCTGACCGGCTTCGAAAGAGGTTTAAAAAAAATTCAGTTAAGCTTCAGATGGGACTACTTCTAAGCAGCGATCCATTTAAAAAAGCCCAAATGGACGTTCATTCAGCCGATGCATTCAGTGACCGACAACCCAAACAGGAACGATCCCAAAATATCTGATATGTCAGAGCAGGGTCCGTGTCTGAATAATGCAGAATGAGGGCAGAAGCAGGGATTTCATGCGCTTTAATGGCCACAAAAGGACAAACACCCCCTCAGCTCCGATTTTATGCCCCCTCAGCCGT
>JBBPBX010075755.1:0-17274 GCA_038048925.1 Garcialebias charrua | reverse complement strand
CGTGCATGCATGGGTTTTTTCCGTGTACTCCGGTTTCCTCCCACAGACCAAAAACATGCACGTTAGGCTGATAGGTGACTGAATTGTTCCTAAGTGAGAGAGTGAATGGTTGTTTGTCTCTATGTGTCCATGTGATGGACTGGAGACCTGTCCAGAGTGTCCCCCGCCTCTCGCACTGTGATCACTGGATATGGACACCAGTGACCCCCGTGACCTGAAAAGGAAGAAGCGAGTAAACATAATAGATGGAAGAACCCCTCAGCTCCACATTACTAAAACTAATTTCTGTGATCGGTAAAAACCAAAAGTCCCAACAAGCAAATATATAAAAATCTGTCATTTTTGTTTATTTGCTCCTAAATTGGCTAAATTAACCGTGCCATTATACGCTTCTAACTTTCTGAAAAATAGTCACACGTGCGGTTGATGCCAGTGCAATCTGTTCAGACATCTCCCCAGTCTGTGTCCAGAATGTTCTGACAGCTGAGGTGGACTTTAATCCACAGAACCTGAACAGCTCATTGAGAATGGAGTGGAAACCATCTTCAAAAGCATAAATAGCACCTGTGCAGAAAAGCCTGCACAAATAACGGCATAAAGAAAAAGAATGTGCAGCTTATTTAGACTCTGACTCTGCACATGTTGACAGATTGTTGTTCATGCAGCCATGACTGAGTCATTAATACGTTTGAGGTTATTGTAGCACAAAGTGACATATGGCTCCCACTTTAAGCCTCTATACCAGGACTGTTCAACTTGCGGTCCAGGGGCCAAATCAGGCCATGGATGAACTCAGTTCAGCCCACCAATATTTTCATTTTTTAAATCAAATTAGATTTCAAATCATAAAACAAACTTACTTACTGATGATAACTGTTGGATGTTCGGCCCCTGAGCGCTTGGCTTCCAGGAACTGTGGCCCCCTGAGCAATTGAGTTGAATAGCTCTGCTCTATACTGCGAAATAATTCAATCCAATGTTCTAATTTGTACCTTTTTTGTGGGTACAATTGCTGCAAACCTGCAAAACTAAAACCCATTTTAATTTTTAGTTAGATGACATGATTTAACACTTTTATTGCTATTTAGTTTAGGTTTAAACAATGTTTTTAAGATACCAAAAAAATAGGAAATCAGTCTGATGTATATGCTTGAAGTTACAAAATAATTTTCAAACTAATTATGACCTTCAGAAAAATAAACAACAAATTTCAGGTAATTGTGTGTACAGTATATTGCATTCTGGAGAAGAAATACAAAAATAACGAAATTCCTGCGATCCTCCACTCAGGTTTTAAATTAAACATATTATGAACTTAGCTATACAGTACAAGTGTTTACTGTTGCACCGAGGGACAGAGAGAAATGCAATTTCAATCCTGTGTATGTCCTGTACATATTGCAGTTTTGACAATAAAGTTGACTTTGACTTTGACAAGGATTCAGCAATATTATGAAATGAATGCTCAATATCTTGTTTTAAAATAAAATATTCACATTCTAGGCACAATGTGAAACAGAAAAGGCTTAACATTTCCATTTACTGCTTAATTTTCAAAGGTTTGCATGTTTATCATTGCAATAACATCCACTTAGACTTAGAAACACAAAAAGGCTGGTTGCCATTCACATTATGTTGCCATGTGTGTTTAACTTTCTTTTGTTTCCCCCCTTTTTAAAAAAAAAATAAAGATTCAGTGAAAAATGTCTACAAACTGGAACTCCGGACTCTTAAGCTGTTGTGATGATGTAGCTTCATGTAAGAATCACTCATTTCTATTCTTCTCTAAACAATTATTCAAGAAAGCGGTCATGTTTTAACCCCAAGCTGTTTTGTTGCAGGCTGTTATGGCTTCTGGTGCTGCCCCTGCCTAGCCTGCACCGTCTCAGGAGATTTTAAAGAAAGCTACTGCCTTCCTTTGTGTGACATTTTAAGCCCTGCAGCGTTTGCCGCCTGTGGGCTCCCGTTTTGTGTGCCTCCTGCAGGCCTATCTTTGAGGGTCGCCATTCGACATAAATATGGTATAAAGGTAATGAGCTCATTAGATTATCATCACTTTCTCGTGTCAGAATGACAGCTTTGAGTGTGTTGAACGCCTCACAAACACTTCAAGCACATATGTGTAATTCATTAAAGATGGCAAATGAAAATACAATTAAAAACATGGTTTGACCCTTTTTCTCCACAGGGTTCTCTCTGTAAGGACATAGCCACCTCCTGCATCTGTGTGTGGTGCAACTGGTGCCAATTGCACCGAGAATTAAGATATCAGTCCGGCCATGGACCCGTCACCATGCAGCCGAGATAAAGAGCAGCTGCTGGGAGATCCATCGTTTTCCTGTTGTGTTCCAGCTTTTAAAGGAAATTAGGTTTTTGGTGAGACTGACCTTTTTTTAAATCACACAATTTAAAGGACATGACCCACCATGTTTTCAAATTGCATCGCCATTAATATTTAGTAGTTAATTAAATAATAAAACAGGAGCGTTTATTTATATTGTAGAGAAATAACGCTAAATGTGTTATTTCATGTTTTTTAGCAGTTTTTAGCAGCAGCTCCGGGAAAATCTGCCCCTCTCCATATATGGGCATTGACGTCACTGAAGTATCCGCCTTGAATGCATGCGGAGTTATAACAAGCATGCATCAACGTAGCTTCATTATTGCAGCGGTGTTATATCTTATTAAAAAGTTCTAAAAAATAAATAAAAACAGAGCGCTGGTCCTGTACCCACAACTGCACCAGGAAATATTTAGAACCTCACGCATCCATGTATAGGACACTAGTTTAACTGCAGTTTTAACTCTCACTCTCATAAGCCTCCATCGCGAACTCACTCCTGCCTTCTGAGTGGAGCCTGTATTTACGTCACCCCGGACTTCGGCAATCTTCGGCGGGGTTTCCGGATGTTTCCGGGACCCCGTTGTTTTTTTGTTTTGTTTGTTTTTTACACTCGCCTGGCCCAAATGCAAAAATGAAAATAGACATCATATTCTACTACAGTAATTGTCCAATATGGTGAATTGTTACTGTCACGGTAGGTGTTGTCCTTTAATAACATAAATAAATAAATAAAATTATAGTTTTCTTTTGCACAGCGCCCTCTCATGGTGAGTTGAAGTATTACAACGGGTAAAAATGAAAATCATTTAGGACAAAACCAGTAAAGTTTGTGATGTAGGTGTTTGAGATTGTGCAAGGTGAATAACTCTCATTCTTGGTGATTTTCAGGTGGTGTGTGTGTGTGTGTGTTTGTGCGTCCCACTCACTGCTGTGTTGAGGCGGTATGACATGAGCTCGCTCTCGCCATCAGGGGGGATGAAAGAGATGGTGCGGTCATTCTCGAAGCGTGACAGACGGACGCACTGATGAAACTTCACATCCTCCAGTTCTACTGTCTTGCTCTTCTCCCCTGGCACACACACACACACACACACACACACGCGCACACACACACACACACACACACACACACACACACACACACACACACACACACACACACAAACACACAGAGAAACCCACAAAAAAAGATTGAGAGCCTTTAATGCAGCCTTGGGGGAAATCAAGGTCAAGGTAATAATCACTGACAAACATTCACTCACACACACACACTGCGCACCCCATCCATGTGCCCTCCTCTTGTCCCCCCCCACTGAGCAATTATTTTGCTGTTACACACATTTGCCCTCAATACCTGCCATCATCATTTCCACTCACACACACACACACACACACACACACACACACTTGTGCACAATCAGCTGCATCGCAAACAGTCACACCTGCACCCATGAAATCACACACACACACACACACACACACACACACACTTGTGCACAATCAGCTGCATCGCAAACAGTCACACCTGCACCCATGAAATCAAAGTAATGAGTACAGTAGGATCGCCCAAAGAAGAAAAGTAAAGAAAATGATTGAGTCTGTAGATATACAGTATAATGTTTTCCCTTCTCCATCAAGAAATTTAATTTTAAAAGCCGCTGTTTCATTTTTTTATTTAAAGTACTGCTCAACCACTTACATCATTAATGTTTGCGCTATTATCAAAGTTATGTACGTAAGCAAATATTCATCATAAAGTCTGAGTATTAGTGCAGTGCTGTAAGTTATAAAAGTAAAAAAAATACTTAATGTCTACATCTGTAGTCTGCTGAACAGATCCCACCTTCCCCCCCACCCACCCCTACTGTGGTTAATAGAAGGTGCTGAGTGAAGGAAAACGGCTGTAATGATGTGGGCCTTAGCTAAATCCTTCCATTCAAGTCAGCTAAAACCTGCTTTACCTGCTTTGAATGCAACCTGGAGCAGCACCGAGGCCTTTAGGAGTGAACGTGTGGGAGTGTGTGTGCGTGCACGTTTATACATGCTCTTCATTGTCCTCCTGAGATCGTGTCTGTTCAAAAGCTTTATGCATCACCTGTCCTTTGCAGATGTGGGCAATTTGCTCACTTCTGCATTCATTTTGGTTTTGTGGGTGTTTGCTTATGCGTGTGAAAGTTTAAGGACTAGACACTCCCCTTAGGGACTGGACTTGATGAGGTAGGGTCCAAATAGAAAACTACCAGTACTCTCCTTGTTTGGCAAAGTAGGGAAGTCCTTTAGAAGTAACTTTTTTTATGATGACAATTTTAAAGATCTTTTGACCCACAGGGCAACTTGCAGAAAGTAAACATTGGTTGAACTTCTACAAGTAATGTTTGGAGCCACACAGCCTTCCACAGCCAGCCGTCCTTATATTAGAGCTGTCATTTCTAATGCGAACCCGGGCCGTGCCAAAATAATGTGCTGGATGGTTGGGCCGGGTCGGTCTCTGGCTTTTGATATGGCTTTACAAATCATACAGCACAAATAAAACTAAATAAGAATGCCCAATATAAAATTGTGTTAATCTACTTGTTGAGGAGGAGGCAATAAGTTTGTATGTTGAGAGGAAGAAGAAAGAAAGAAGCGTGAAGCAATTAATCAGACTGTGAAGGGAGTAGCGCTGCCGCTGGCACATGGCGCAATAATTGGGCGTGTCAGCTCGGGCTTCTATGATGAAGTTTTACGAATCATACAACACAAAAAAACTGAATAAGAATGCACAATATAAAATCGTGTTAATCTACTTGTTGAGGAGGAGGCAGGTCCAACCCGCCGGTTGAAAAAGGTAAAAAAAAACAAGTCCGGTTAAGCTCAGATGGGTCAGCTGATCACCGGCTGTTCATTAGAGCTGTCATTTCTAACCCGAACCCGGAGCCCTGCCCTGCCCGACCTGGATTCGGACTGGGCAGGGCCATAAAAATGTTCTTAATGTGTGGGTCTGGTCAGTGTCGGGCTTTTTATTGTGTTAGGGACATGCGCGGTCGATGATCCAATTACAGTATATGTAAACATGGCTTGCCATACTATCACCAGCTGCACGCGCTGACCGGCTGGTTGAAAGAGGTAAAAAGTTCAATGAAGCTTGAGATGGACTAATGCCAGCGATCCATCAGTCGAAATACACTGTAGATGTTCATTCAGCCGCTGCACTCAGAGTGAGATCACAAAATATCCGACATGTCAGAGCAGGGTCCAATGCACTTTGATGGCTCCTCAGCTCAGATATTCTACCCACTTTACTCAGCCGTGCATCCGCCAACCGTTAATAATAGTCAGTGATAATAGCAGTCAAAGCTTAATTAGAAGTTTGGGGGTTCGGACCTGTAATTACTGTTAATTTGTCAGATCGGGTGGGGTTCGGAGTTGATGGCTGTGGGTTGGGGTTGGGTCAGATTTTTTTGGACCCGAGTGCAACTCTACCATGCATGTCTCTACATCTGCTGTCATCTGGGGCCGAGATGGTGTAGAGGCAGGGCAGCCGGCTCAGGACCAGAAGGTCTCGGGTTCGATCCCCGGTCACGGCATACCTCGTTGTGTCCCTGGGCAAGACACTTAAAGCTCCACTGACATCATCTTTTAACTTTCCATAAAATGGCACAACATATATATATATTAAGATTGACCTCTGATCGTTTTTGCTAAAACAATGTGAAATTAATGAAAATTCCTCTCCAAAATAGTTTAAAATTAGCGCCGTTTTGTTACACGGTAAATTCGGGTTTTTCCGGTCACGTGATTGTGACGTCAGACACAGAGCTCTTCTCCAACCGCACATTTAATACAATGGAGAAAGATCCAAACACGTCCGTCGAATTTAGCCATTTAAAACCTTAGATTTGAGCGATTTGGCTCCAGTTCGTGAAGAAGAAGTTATTTTGAGTGATCAAAAATCAAACAGCAAGGTTTCTTTTGTCCGTGCTGACTTTTTTTTTCAGGAGAGGTTTCACATTCAAAAAGCGAACAGCAGATGTCAGCAAAGCCATTGTGATTCCTCTTACAGAGCACTGTAAGAGGAATCACGATGGCTTTGCTGACATCTGCTGTTCGCTTCATGAATAACTTCTTCACGAACTGGAGCCAAATCGCTCAAATCTAAGGTTTTAAATGGCTAAATTGGACGGACGTGTTTGTATCTTTCTCCATTGTATTAAATGTGCGGTTGGAGAAGAGCTCTGTGTCTGACGTCACAATCACGTGACCGGAAAACCCCGAATTTAACGTGTAACAAAACGGCGCTAATTTTAAACTATTTTGGAGAGGAATTTTCATTAATTTCACATTGTTTTAGCAAAAACGATCAGAGGTCAATCTTAATATATATATATGTTGTGCCATTTTATGGAAAGTTAAAAGATGATGTCAGTGGAGCTTTAACCCCGAGTTGCTCCCTGTAGGACAGGCAGCGCCTTGCAAGGCAGTCTACCGCTACCGGTGTATGAATGTGTGTATGTATGGTTGGTACTGTGAAGCGCTTTGGGACCCCTCAAAGGGGGCTGGAAAGCGCTATGTAAGCTCCATTTACCATCTGCGGTGAAGGAAGTACAGTAGCAGCATCTATAAAAGTCGAAGCGAGCAGCACATCCAATTAAAATAGTCTTGTTCTATATTTTTTTCCAAATAATTTTGCGCTAAAAATTTTTTTGTTTATCTGTATAATAGCCTATCTTTAGAGTATATATTTTTAGGCTATTCGTTTTGTATGTTAATATCCATTTGGTGAAACAAGAAATATCTGTATTTCAACACAAACATACATACTGGTTCATAAACATGCTGTCATGGTCAGTGGCCCCGCTGACCCACCTCCCATTGGCCCTGCCTTCACACTCACTCCTTCGTGTTATTGTTTTCAGCCCCTTTTGTCATAGTTTATCTTCCCCTGCTTTGTAATGCCTATCACCCATCCTCCAGCTCAAGCCTGCTCCCTGCACTCCATGCCACGCCTCCCAGCAATCAGCAATGATTCCACTCACCTGTTCAGCCAGCTACTGTAGTTCACCTGCTCTGCACCCTTTAAAAGTTGCATTCTCACTCTCCACCAGTGATGAATTATTATACCTCCCACGGTCCCTGATAGTGAAGCCTTTACTCATAGAATCTTGTTAATGCCTTGCAACCTTGCTTTGACCACAAACCTCTGCCTGTTTTTTGACTCCTCGCCTTGCTTTGCCCCATTTGGATTTATCTGCACTTTTGACCATGGTAATGACATTGACTGCTTTTTACTTTTCCTCTGGATTTCACCTGCCACACAACAAGCCGTTTTTGCATTGGCCAGCCCTCAATGGCCCGGGCCGCCCCTGGCTTGCCCAGAGCCCGAACTGGCCCGCCCGCGTTCATTACGCATTATGTAGAGAGCAAGCCTTCCTTGAAGTGGGTGGGGTGTTCACTTGACGTGGGTGGAGTGTTCTTGTGTGCGCGCTTACAGTGTTTTAAGAGAGGACACCCCTAAAAAAAATTGTTAGCTGAATATATATACTGTATTAGTTTTTCTGAGTTTAATTTTTGTTAATAACTGATTACAAATCAGCTTATGTATCAGCTTATGTTAGAACGTAAATAACACGAAGCGCGCACCCATTTCCGCCTTTCCGCGTGACCTGAATGTCATTAAAATATAACTAATATTGTCTAACTCTTGCGCGCAGCCAGGGTTTTAAAATATAACTAATAATCTCTAACTTCTACGTGCAGCTAGAATGTTAAGAGGATTGAATCGTATATAGGTAAAGTGGACACCTAAAAATCCAGTCTGCCGCTGTAGCTCAAAGAGATCGTCAACTGCTATTAAGCTTTTTTTATCTTGACCGGGAGAAGCGGGTTCGCTTCCCACCTGGTACGAAGTAATTTTACTTTTTTTTTATTGGAGTAAATAAAAAGGAGTTGTGTTAACCAAACAAACTTCCTTCGGGTCCCAAGTCAAAAGCCCTGCCACTACACCATCTTGGCTCCATAATAATAAGATCAAAGATAAAATCATGTGGAGGCAGAATAGGCTTGCTTAAAAAGAAAAGTCTTCAAGCCGTTTTTGAAGTCAACCAGTGACTGTGGAGCCCTCAGGTAGTCAGGGTGGAGCCCTCAGGTAGTCAGGGAGGGAGTTCCATAGGCAGGGGGCAGCCACACAGAATGCCTGGTCTCCCATGGTCCTTGACTTGGTTCATGGAATGTGAAGTAGATTACGGTTCTGTGATCGTAGAGACCAGGTGGATAAATATGGTGCAAGAATGTCCTTTAGATCAGGGGTCCCCGAGGACCATTTGAGGTGCCCGCGGACCTGTTCTAAAATAGCACAACTCACTACTAAGCTGCATTTAAATTTTCATTTTATTCAGTTGTTATTCTTTTTTTGTATTTATATATGTTTTAAAATGTCTATCTTAAAAATATGTTCTTAAAAATATGTTTATTATACATTTTTTTCAATTTACGCTTTGCTATTTCTGAAGAGTTTATCAGACTGGTGCCCTTTGTATGACTCCGTACCCACAAAGTAGCTCTCAGTTTCAAAAAGGTTGGTGACCCCTGCTTTAGATAGTCAGGTGAAGTTCCGTGTAAGCATTGGTGTGTAATGAGAGCAGTTTTGTACTGAATTCTGTAGGTGACAGGAAGCCAATGGAGGTTATGGAGAATGGGCGTAATATGTTCAAATTTACGAGCTCTCAATAAAATCCTTGCTGCACTGTTTTGAATATATTGAAGCTTCTGAAGATTTTTGCCAGGGATTCCAATAAACAGGGAGTTGCAGTAGTCAGTGGCGGACTTAGACATTTTGGGGCCCCAGGCAAACCTATGTAAAGGGGCCCTCCCCCAAGTCAGCCTAAATGTACCATTAGGCCCTGCCCTGAAGGTAAAATATTTTCATGTTAATACTCTGGGAACTAGACAATAAAAACAACCGTTTTTTTATCTACTTTAATAAGGTACAACTATCTTTTAAAGTCTTTTTACGTTTTTCCGCTCCGCTTTCGTATCTTCGTGTTGGTTTCATCTGTTTTCCATCTCCTCTGTCTTCCCGCTCAAGCATACTGAGCACTTCCTGGATTTTTGGGTGATGTGTAACGCTCATTAAGGCTAGGCGCCTGACAACGGCCAGATATGGTAAATAGGCAGTCAGAAAAGGTTCAGCTGAGGAGCCTGTTGTGTGAATAAAACACCATAAGACAAGAAGCAAGTTTTAAGTTGTTTGTATTGTATAGACTTAGGAAGGTATTTATTAGGCATGTAACTGTACAAGTGGGTGTACCGAACCGTTTCGGTACAGCACGTTCGGTTCGGTCCACCTGCGTACCATTTCGATTATTTTTTCACTCGTTGAACGTTATTAACGGGGGAATATATGCACCGCGGAACTAAATTTCCTGGGCGCGTTTCAGCACGGAGCCATTATCGCGCAACACGCGAAGCACCCGCAGCATTTAGCCGTTAGCATGTCGTGTGTTGTCTTCTGTTTGGGAACGTAATGGCTTTTTTGACGAGCGCACATTCAAAGCTGTGTGGACGTGTTTTCACAAGACTGGATCTGCAGCAACATGTCTAACGTGAACGCGCTGGAAACTACTTCATCCGAACGTGAACGAAGAAACAGCAGCTTGTTACAAACAAACAGCGCTAACAACAACAGCTGAGCTGCATTAAAACTACTTCATCAGGTGATTCAGGTCAGTCCAGAGCAATAACGCAAACTGTATGAGTTTTTAAATAACTGAATCTAAGTCTGAATGTTGTTTTATGCGCAGGCTTTAAAGTTACTGATCCTCGCTACGAGACATTCATCAAGTCAACACTTAAGTCAAAAAGTTCAGCTCTTTATGAAAAAACTAAAACTGATGTCAACAAGTCCTGGAGCTCACGCCCTGATGATGAGTGGGAGATTCAACCGTTCAAGAGGTATTGTTCTTTTATTATAATTATTATTATAATTTATTTATTATTATTTAAAATCATAATCTTATTAACTTATTTTTTTACCTCTGTGTTTTATTTCGTCTTGGACAGAGGTAGCATCTCTCTTCCACTTCAGGGACAGACATCCACCAGAGATCACCTGCTGCAGCTAAGAAGTGTGTGATGACTGAACTGAACTCTGAACTGTTCCAGGACCTGTCCCACCAAGAAGAGGTTGTGAGTACAGTAATGAGGACAAATACAGCCACACTGCTGCTACTGGACAAAAACTTGATTAGTTAGACTGTAAACAGTCTGTTGCTGCTTATTGTTCTGGTTCTGACTGTTATTGTATTTATTAAGATTTTTATTATTGTTCATATAGTTTATTGTAGAGTGCTGTTTATTTAAAATATCATCCAAATGAGTCACTTTTGTTTATTACTACAATACAATACAAATGTATTTTTGGCATATGTTCAAAATAAACATTTTGTAAGTCTTTATTTTGTCTTTTTTTTGTACCGAAAATAAACCAAACCGAGCCCTCCTTGTACATGAACCGAACCGAAATGTGATTTTAGCGTACCGTTACACCCCTAGTATTTATAATAATATTGTTTGTAATAATAATCATTTTCTGGGTTCTGGAGAGGAGGGTCCGTCGGATAGTCGAACCTCGGATTCAGGAGGAGCAGTGTGGTTTTCGTCCTGGTCGTGGAACACTGGACCAGCTCTACACCCTCAACAGGGTCCTGGAGGGTGCGTGGGAGTTTGCCCAACCAGTTTACATGTGCTTTGTGGACTTGGAGAAGGCATTCGACCGCGTCCCTCGGGGGGTTCTGTGGGGGGTACTCCGGGAGTATGGGGTACCAGGCCCATTGATATGGGCTGTTAGGTCCCTGTACGACCGGTGTCAGAGCTTGGTCCGCATTGCCGGCAGTAAGTCAGGCTCGTTTCCGGTGAGAGTTGGACTCCGCCAAGGTTGCCCTTTGTCACCGATTCTGTTCATAACTTTTATGGACAGAATTTCTAGGCGCAGCCAAGGTGTTGAGAGGATCCGTTTTGGTGACCTTAGAATCGCTTCTCTGTTTTTTGCAGATGATGTGGTCCTACTGGCTTCATCAGTTCGTGATTTACAACTTTCACTGGAGCGGTTTGCAGCCGAGTGTGATGCGGCCGGGATGAGGATCAGTTCCTCCAAATCCGAGGCCATGGTCTTGAGCCGGAAAAGGGTAGCATGCCCTCTCCGGGTCGGGGAGGAGGTCCTGCCCCAAGTGGAGGAGTTTAAGTATCTCGGGATCTTGTTCACGAATGAGGGAAAACTGGAGCGTGAGATCGATAGGCGGATAGGTGCAGCGTCCGCAGTGAAGCGGGCGCTGTACCGGTCTGTCGTGGTGAAGAGAGAGCTGAGTCAAAAGGCAAAGCTCTCAATTTACCGATCGATCTACGTTCCCACCCTCATCTATGGTCATGAGCTTTGGGTTATGACCGAAAGAACAAGATCTCGGATACAAGCGGCTGAAATGAGTTTTCTCCGCAGGGTGGCTGGACTCTCCCTTAGAGATAGGGTGAGAAGCTCAGTCATCCGGGAGGGACTCGGAGTAGAGCCGCTGCTTCTCCACATCGAGAGGAGCCAGTTGAGGTGGCTCGGGCATCTGGTTAGGATGCCTCCTGGACGCCTCCCTGGTGAGGTGTTCCGGGCATGTCCCACCGGGAGGAGACCCAGAGGAAGACCCAGGACGCGCTGGAGGGACTATGTTTCTCGGCTGGCCTGGGAACGCCTTGGGATTCCCCCGGAGGAGCTGCTCCAAGTGGCTGGGGAGAGGGAAGTCTGGGCCTCCCTACTTAGGCTGCTACCCCCGCGACCCGACCCCGGATAAGCGGAAGAAGATGGATGGATGGATGGATGGATAATAATTTCAATTTATAACGCACTTTTCATTAATGAAAATCTCAAAGTGCTACAAAGTGCAACAGAATTAAATGTCAATAAAACAAGTAATAAAACAAGTAAAATCAATAACAGTATCAACTAAGATCAAAGATAGAATCATGAGGAGGCAGAGTATGCTTGGTTAAAAAGAAAGGTCTTCAAGCCGCTCTTAAAGTCAACCAGTGACTGTGGAGCTCTTAGGCAGTCAGGAAGAGAGTTCCACAGGCGGGGGGCAGCCACACTGAAAGCCCGGTCTCCCATGGTCCTTAATTTGGTTCTCGGAATGTGAAGTAGATGACTGTTCTGTGACCGTAGAGACCGGGTGGATGAGTATGGTGCAAGAATGTCCTTTAGATAATCTGGTGAAGTTCCGTGTAAGCATTGATGTGTAATGAGAGCAGTTTTGTACTGAATTCTGTAGGCGACAGGAAGCCAATGAAGGTTATGGAGAATGGGTGTAATATGTTCAAATTTACGAACTCTCAACAAAATCCTTGCTGCACTGTTTTGAATATATTGAAGCTTCTGAAGGTATTTACCAGGGATTCCAATAAACGGGGAGTTGCAGTAGTCAAGCCTGGAGGAGACAAAAGCATGGACGAGCTTCTCAGCATCGGAAAAAGTTACGGATGGGCGAAGTCTGGAGATGTTTCGAAGATGGAAGAAGTAAGTTTTAAACAGAAGCTTTTTTATTTACAACCAATAGACAAAATACACAGAACAAAACAGACCCTGATTACACCCAAGAGTTCTTTTTTTTTCTATTTTAAATCAGTTCTTGAATCCCGGATGATTAAAGTCCATCAATCAATAATATGGTAGTTTGTAGTTCATGATCCAGGGTAATATGTCCAGAAAAAAACAAATAGTTTGGTGCAATTTAAGTCCTACCGCACAGCTGCGGTGATCCGGTAGCTTGCCATCCTGGGTGGGAACAGGGGGTGAAAAAAACCCTGACCTAAACAAGGTCATAAACAAAACAAAAATTAGCATTACTATATACACAGGACTAAACTGTTATCAAAAATAGTTAAACATTCACATAGTTAAACATTCACAAAAACAAATAAAATAATTCCAGCAGGTATTTTTCAAGAATCATTCAAATGTCCTGTTAAGCACCTTGGTCAATGCAAGGCATTGTAGGAAGGTGCTATACAAATAAAGTTTATTATTATTATTATTATTATTATTATTATTATTATTATTATTATTATTATTATTATTATTATTATTATTATTATTATTATTATTATTATTATTATAACTTCAATTCAAAGACCACATCAACAGTACAGATCAAATTAAAGTTACAGATCAAGTTTTAAAGTGCACTTCCAAGTTGTATCCAAGTTTAATTCATATAAGAGTCAATTAAGCTTAATTTACTTCAATATTGTTTCAAAAACAAATAGTAATTTCTTTTTTGTTGCGCAACCCAAAATAAATTAAACAAATTCCAAATTTCTATAGGCAGTCAACAGCTTTAATGAAAAGTAACTAAAATGATCCTAAAGGATGAAATTACAAAAATCAAATGATTTATTTAATACTTTACGTGTATATATATTCTATTCCGCCACGAAATTAACAAAAAGAGAATGATCTTTTAATCACTAAGACCACTTTTAAATCTCAAATACATAAATGGAGTGGGCGTGTCGCCACCGCATTTCTATTTCATAAAAGGAACCCAAATACATAAAACAAACGACTCACCGTCGAGTGGTTGACACAAAACACCCAATACAATCCTCCGGCCGCGTTAATTTGGCTTGATACAGCGGGGTTCTCTCATGATTTATGAAGACACCGAGCACAACCAGCTAGCCACAGCGTTAGCACCCGAGTTCACCTCTGACCCGGAAGATGTCAAGATGGAATAGTCCATTTTTAGTAGGGGGATACAGAAATCGACCGGTTTTTGTATTGCGTTTTTAATGATCGTTTTCATCGTAACTATAATTATTTTTATGTTAAACATACATTAACAAGCAGGAGCAATGTTAGGGATGTAGGTGACTGGCCGGGGCGGGGCCGGGGACCCTGCTGATTGGGGGCCCCAGGCAACGGCCTCATTTGCCTACATGGTAGATCCGCGTCTGGCAGTAGTCGAGCCTGGAGGAGACAAAGGCATGGACGAGTTTCTCAGCATCAGAAAAAGTTAGAGATGGACGAAGTCTGGAGATGTTTCGAAGATGGAAGAAGCAGGTTTTAAACAGATACTTAATGTGATTTTCAAATGTAAGATGAGAGTCCATTTTTATTCCAAGATTTGTAACAGAGGTGGAGAGGGGGATGTCTTGACCAGAGAAGGAGATTGTTGTTAAAGTTGATGTTTGTATCTGGTGAGGGGTGCCAATCAGTATGGCCTCAGTCTTTGAGCAGTTTAATTGAAGAAAGTTCTGATTCATCCATGCCCTTATTTCCTCCAGGCAGGTAGAGAGGGCAGTGAGTGAAGATGGAGATGGGGATGATGAGGATGCTCCAGTCCTGATGTAAAGCTGTGTATCGTCGGCATAGCAGTGAAAAGAAATGTTGAACTGATTAATAATTTGACCTAAAGGCAGCATGTAAAGGGAAAACAGCAGGGGCCCCAGAACTGACCCTTGAGGGACACCACAGGAGACACAGACTGTCTGGGAAGTGGCATTGCCAAGACTAACACATTCCAGCCTATTGGAGAGGAAAGATTTGAACCAGTCCAGGACAGTGTCACAGAGACCGACCTCCACATGAAGACGGTGGAGGAGGATACTATGGTCCACAGTGTCGAAAGCTGCAGTGAGGTCAAGGAGGACAAGGATGGAGGGAGAACCAGTGTCAGCAACCATGAGGACATCATTGGTAACACTCAGCAATGCAGTCTCAGTACTGTGAGCTACTCTGAATCCAGACTGAGACTTCTCATATAGGGAGTGTTGCTGTAGGTCAGGGGCGTCAAACATGCGACCCGCGGGCCGCATCCGGCCCGCCAGGGGGTTTCAGTTGCCCGCGGATTAATCTGAATTATTAAAAAAGAATAAACGCTATTTTCTTAAAAATCTGCAGTTCCTATGTTGTCCGCTAGAAGCGTTGTGGTTTAGTCAGTTCCTATGTTGTCCTACTTAAACCGGGTGCCTCTAGGACCCAGGGGCGCTGTGTTTTAGTGTGGGAGCCGCAGCAGACAGTAACCGGAGTTGCTCATTTTCCCTGTCTTCATGTACGCAGCAAGCCTTCTTCCTGATGTGAAACAGTACAAAAACAAGATTTCAGGGTTGCTGAGGGAGTTTGAGAAACAATTTCAGGTCTTTAGAAGAATAGAATATATCTTTATTGACACGTTTTAAAAGATGGGACGAGTGCACGAAGCTGCAGTTGTCTCGGCACCACAAAGGCGAACTCCAGACAGAATTTGCAGTTTTTCTCTCACCACTCACAGTCAGAGCTTCTAATGTGCTGTTGACATGCAACTTGAAATCATTGATTTGCAGTGTGATGTAGAATTGAAGGACAAATTTGCCTCTGTGGGCTTGGCACATTTTACAAGTATCTCTTACCACGCTATCCTAAACTGACAGCACTGGCTGCAAAAATGTCCATGTTTAGGACTACCTACCTGTGAGCAAGGTTTCACTAATGAACATTAATAAAACAGCTACGCTCAAAGCTCAATTTATGTGTTCACAATTGCTTCCTAGATGTGGAAAATGGATTTAAAATTCATTCATTTCTAAATTTTGATGGGTTTGATGCATTTTTAACATGCAGGAAAGTGTTTTAACAAAATACTCTGATGCATGCTCAATAATCCAGGTAGAAAAATCTAAAAAGGCTAAGTCGGATCCTCTGGACATTCAAAAACTAAAATAAAACATTATTTTTTGAATGTCCTGAGGACCAGACTTAGCTTTTTTAGTGTTTTAACAAAACTGTGTTTTTTTTTATGTCCAAAGGACCAGACTTAGCTTTTTTAGATTTTTCTACCTGGATTATTGAGCATGCATCAGGGTATTTAACAAACAGTTTTTACAACTAAATGTTTTAAAACGTGCAATCACTGATCAGTTTTTTAATGTGTAATGCACTTAAATGTTAAACTGAGTAAAAGTGTAAAAGGACAATTAATTTAATGTAAATATTTTTATAATTTATTTATTCTTTGCACTAATACAAAGAAAAAAAGTGGACTTTTGGAATGAGTATACTGGTCTGGCCCCCTTGAGATCAGATTAAGCTGTATGCGGCCCCCAGATCAAAATGAGTTTGACACCCCTGCTGTAGGTGGTCCTGCAGCTGAGCAGCAACTGCTTTTTCCAGCACTTTAGACAGAAATGGGAGGTGGGAAATTGGGCGGTAATTAGAAAAAATGTCGGGATCCAAATTAGATTTTTTCAGAAGAGGCCTAATGATGGCAGTTTTTAGAGGCAGTGGAACATGACCAGATTGTAGAGACTTGTTTATTATTTGTGTGATTAATGGGCTAATTGCAGAGTGATTGGATTTTATGAGAGACGAGGGGAAGGGATCCAGGGCGCAGGATGAAGGCTTCATTTTCTTGATGATGGACTCCACCTCACTCTGAACAACTTCATCAAAGCTGCTCAGGGACCCAGGATGCAGACGGGTAGATGGTAAACGAAGATCAGGGAGGTTGTGGAGCTGAGATCTGATAGTGTCAACTTTGTTTTTAAATGATGAAAGGAACAGGTTGCATTTTTGAACAGATTCCTCAGGAGTTTGTTTAATGGGATTAAGCAGATGAGTTATTGTGGAGAAGAGCTGTTTAGAGTTACCAGGGCAGGTGTTGATGATGTTGGAATAATATTTGGAGCGTGCTTCTTTAAGAGAATAGGCGTACGCTTTCTGATGTTCTTTGTATGCCTGCTTATGTACAGAGAGACCAGATGATTTTACACGTCTCTTAATAGCACGGCCAGTTGTCTTCATCCTGCGCAGCTCATCAGTGTACCGGGGGCTGAACGGGAGAAATACACAAGTCCTGTCTTCAAGGGAGCATGCAGGTCCAGAAGATCTTGGAGAGATTGTTTGTAGTAATCCACAGAGTCTTTGCAGATGAATGATTGAC
>JBBPBX010075753.1:0-17274 GCA_038048925.1 Garcialebias charrua | reverse complement strand
CAATATAAAATCCACACCATGGTTTATGAGGAGTCCACTGGCGACAGAGTGGGTCCAGTGACGTCCGAGGAAGTCTAAATACAGTACACACACACACACACACATATAAATATATATAAATATATATATATAAATATATATATATAAATATATATACATAAATATATATACATATATATATAAATATATATATATATATAAATATATATATATATAATATATATATATATATATATATATATATATATATATATATATATATATATATATATATATATATATATATATATATACAGGTAGTCCCCGACTTACGAGCGCTCTGACCTACGAGGTTCCGGACTTACGAGCTGGCGAATTTTTGGAAAAAACGCAAAAAATACCGAGTTTTTCTGTGATTTTTCACCACAGTTCGTTAGCTAAACATGTGGACACACGTTTCCGATCATTTTTATGCACTCGTAAGCAGTTTTTCGATGAAAAACGAGTGTTTGTAGTCGCGCTAGCAAAACCGTTCCAACTTACGAGCGAAATTCCGGACTTACGAGACACGTGGCGGCCGTTCCAAGTTACGAATTTTCGCTTTACGAGCGCCTCGGAGGAACGGAACTCGCTCGTAAGTCGGGGACTACCTGTATATATATATATATATATATATATATATATATATATATATATATATATATATATATATATATTGTCGAGGCAGCTTATCGGAGCTGTGGCCGCAAGGTTGTTGGTGCCTGTCGTGGTGGCAACCCTCGAACCCGGTGGTGGACACCGGCAGTGAGGGATGCTGTCAGGCTGAAGAAGGAGTCCTATTGGGCCTTTTTGGCTTGTGGGACCCCGGAAGCAGCTGATAGGTACCGGCAGTCCAAGCGGCATGCGGCTCGGGTGGTTGCTGAGGCAAAAACTCGGGCGTGGGAGGAGTTCGGAGAGGCCATGGAGAATGACTTCCGTACGGCTTCGAGGCGATTCTGGTCCACCATCCGGCGTCTCAGGGGGGGAAAGAGGTACGAGACCAACACCATTTATGGTGGAGGTGGCGTGCTGCTGACCTCAACTCGGGATGTTGTGAGTCGGTGGGCGGAATACTTCGAAGACCTCCTCAATCCTACTGGCACGTCTTCCACTGAGGAAGCAGAGCCTGGGGACTTTGGGTCGGGTTCTCCGATCTCTGGTGCTGAGGTCGCCGAGGTGGTTAAAAAGCTCCGCGGTGGCAAGGCTCCGGGGGTGGATGAGATTCGCCCGGAGTTCCTTAGGGCTCTGGATGTTGTAGGGTTGTGTTGGCTTACGCGACTCTGCAATATCGCGTGGACATCGGGGGCAGTTCCCTTGGATTGGCAGACTGGGGTGGTGGTTCCCCTATTTAAAAAGGGGGACCGTAGGGTGTGTTCCAACTATAGGGGGATCACACTCTTAAGCCTCCCTGGTAAGGTCTATTCAGGGGTTCTGGAGAGGAGGGTCCGTCGGATAGTCGAACCTCGGATTCAGGAGGAGCAGTGTGGTTTTCGTCCTGGTCGTGGAACACTGGACCAGCTCTACACCCTCAGCAGGGTCCTGGAGGGTGCGTGGGAGTTTGCCCAACCAGTTTACATGTGTTTTGTGGACTTGGAGAAGGCATTCGACCGCGTCCCTCGGGGGGTTCTGTGGGGGGTACTCCGGGAGTATGGGGTACCAGGCCCTTTGATAAGGGCTGTTAGGTCCCTGTACGACCGGTGTCAGAGCTTGGTCCGCATTGCCGGCAGTAAGTCAGGCTCGTTTCCGGTGAGAGTTGGACTCCGCCAAGGTTGCCCTTTGTCACCGATTCTGTTCATAACTTTTATGGACAGAATTTCTAGGCGCAGCCAAGGTGTTGAGAGGATCCGTTTTGGTGACCTTAGAATCGCTTCTCTGTTTTTTGCAGATGATGTGGTCCTATTGGCTTCATCAGTTCGTGATTTACAACTTTCACTGGAGCGGTTTGCAGCCGAGTGTGATGCGGCCGGGATGAGGATCAGTTCCTCCAAATCCGAGGCCATGGTCTTGAGCCGGAAAAGGGTAGCATGCCCTCTCCGGGTCGGGGAGGAGGTCCTGCCCCAAGTGGAGGAGTTTAAGTATCTCGGGATCTTGTTCACGAATGAGGGAAAACTGGAGCGTGAGATCGATAGGCGGATAGGTGCAGCATCCGCAGTGAAGCGGGCGCTGTACCGGTCTGTCGTGGTGAAGAGAGAGCTGAGTCAAAAGGCAAAGCTCTCAATTTACCGATCGATCTACGTTCCCACCCTCATCTATGGTCATGAGCTTTGGGTTATGACCGAAAGAACAAGATCTCGGATACAAGCGGCTGAAATGAGTTTTCTCCGCAGGGTGGCTGGACTCTCCCTTAGAGATAGGGTGAGAAGCTCAGTCATCCGGGAGGGACTCGGAGTAGAGCCGCTGCTTCTCCACATCGAGAGGAGCCAGTTGAGGTGGCTCGGGCATCTGGTTAGGATGCCTCCTGGACGCCTCCCTGGTGAGGTGTTCCGGGCACGTCCCACCGGGAGGAGACCCAGAGGAAGACCCAGGACGCGCTGGAGGGACTATGTTTCTCGGCTGGCCTGGGAACGCCTTGGGATTCCCCCGGAGGAGCTGCTCCAAGTGGCTGGGGAGAGGGAAGTCTGGGCCTCCCTACTTAGGCTGCTACCCCCGCGACCCGACCCCGGATAAGCGGAAGAAGATGGATGGATGGATGGATGGATATATATATATATATATATATATATATATATATATATATATATATATATATATATATATATATATATATATATATATATATATATATATATATATACATACAGTGATGTCACTAACGCATTACTTTGTAACGCGTTACTCTGGTCGGACCACTTTTTTCAGTAACGTGTAATCTAACGTGTTGCTATTTCAAAATCTAGTAATCAGATTAAAGTAACTCACTCCAAATTATTGTGTGTTACTTTTTTGTAATTTTCTGTAGAACTGTAATTTTATTTTATTTCGCCAATGCGTCTCGGGGGGAAGCGATTTAAAAAAAAGACAGGAGTGACGTCAGTCTATGCGACCGCCTGGTGTCTTGTAGCACACGTTAGCATTAAGCTAGGTTTAGCTGCGGTCTCCTGTTTGTTTGGGAACGTTGTGACTTTCTTGTTAAAAACACGAGCGCACATCCAAAACGGTGTGTGGACTTTGTTTCACGGAGACTGGATCTGTAGCAGACAACACGTCTAACTTGAACGGATTTACGACGTGATCCGAACGTGAACGAAGAACAGCAGCTTGTAAACACCGCTAACAGAGCAGCAGCAGCATTAAAACAGCCTTCAGGTAGGTCAGATCAGTCCAGATCAATAACACAAACTGTAGGACTTTTTAAAGATCTGGATCTACGTCTGAAATGTTGTTGTCGATGTGCAAGCTTTAAATGAACTGAGGGTCGCTACCACGTCTTCCATCACGTCCATCATGTCAACACCAGCCAAAAGTTCATCACTTTATGAAAAAACAAACTGATGTCAACAAGTCCTGGAGCTGAATAAATCCCTGCCCTGATGATGACCGAGAGATCCAACCACCTCAACCGTTCAAGAAGAGGTATTGTTCTTTTATTAACATTATATATAATTAACCTTTTTAATTTAAAATGATAATCTTATTAACTATTTTTATTTTTTTACCTGTTTGTGTTATTTCCAGTCTGGGACAGAGGAAGCAGCTGTCTTTTTCCTCTTGAGGGACATCCACCTGCAGCTAAGAAGCGTGTGATGATGACCCTGATGCATGCTCAATAATCCAGGTAGAAAAATCTAAAAAAGCTAAGTCTGGTCCTCTGGACATTCAAAAAACAAAACAAAACAAAAAAAATTGTAGAAACGTTTTATCTTTTGTCCAAAAGACTTCCTCAGTCTGAGATGCTGTATTCATCTCAATCTTATAAATACTGTAGCACCCTCTCACAGTGGATGAACCAGTTTGCTGCTGACAGCTGAAACCAGCTGCTCACATGATCAAGGAGGACCATCAGCCTAACAATGGATAGTTAGCAGCACCCTGATGGTTGTTTGCTATTCACAGAGGGCTGAGTGATACTAGCAATAACAGCATTGTAAGAAGGGGACAGTTGAACCTGGAGGCCTCCACCTTTGTTTAATGATGGATGGTTTCTTTTCACAAAGATGGCCTCCTTACTCCTCTCTCAAACCATTGTTCCTCTCTATCAAGGATGTGAACATCTTCATCCCTGATGTGATCAAGGATGTGAACATCTTCATCCCTGGGCAGCACGGTGGCACAACTGGTAGAGCTGCTGCCTCTCAGCGAGAAGGTTGCCGGTTCAAATCCCGGTCCGGGGCCTTTCTGGGTGGAGTTTGCATGTTCTCCCCGTGCATGCGTGGGTTTCCTCCGGGTACTCCGGTTTCCTCCCACAGACCAAAAAACATGCTTGTTAGGCTGATTGGTGACTCTAAATTGACCCTAGGTGTGAGTGTGAGAGTGGATGGTTGTTTGGTGTGAGTGAGACAGGTCCCTCTTGTAAATGAGTCCCCGTGACTCAACGAGGCTAGCCTGTATAAATAAAGGTTGAATGAATGAAAAAAAAAAAATAAAGAGTGACCGCTGGCCTGGAGATGAGTGTAGACTGCAGAGTCCTGACCTGATGATGTTGATCTTCTGTGCTGGGCCATCCTTTTGGCCAGTGGCTCATGCTTTTATTTATTTTCATACAAACGTATTGTTTACTTGACACATTTTCAAAATAAACATTTTATAAGTCTTTTTTGTAAAAATATTATTTGTTTAGTGAAGTCAAGAAAGACACTATTTTTTATATAAAGCAAGTATTTCTTTATTCATTCAACCTTCATTTATGATATTGAAATCAAGAAATACTACCTTATTTTTTATAAAAAGTATTTGTTTAATGAACTCAGACTATTTTAGGTTTTATAAAAACAAGTATTTATGTTTAATGAAGTCAAGAAAGACTACTGTATTTTGTTTTTTGAATATTTATTAGTAATTATTTTATTAAAACATTTAATTTTTTATGTATTGTGACAGAGGGTTCTTGTCAGCGGCTGCTGAAAGTAACTAATAAAGTAACTTAGTAATCTAACTTAGTTACTTTCCAAATCAAGTAATCAGTAACTTAACTAAGTTACTTTTTCAATGTAACTATGCCATCACTGTATATATATATATATATATATATATATATATATATATATATATATATATATATATATATATATATATATATATATATATATATACAGGGAACCCCCGACCTACGAACGAGTTCGGGACCTAAGAACCGTTCGCAGCTCGATCCTGTCGTAGGTAGGGGGTGAAAATTGCGTCCCGTTCGTAGGTCGTTATTCCGTTCGTAGGTCGCGGAAATACCGCTAACGGTGCGCCGCGCACACATTTAACAGCATGAGACTGACATACTGGGCCATAAACATGCACCATACACCACACATGCATCCATAAACACACACAGTAACTGTACATCAGTAACTTCACATCAGAACTGCAGGAAATCAGCAGGAAATCACATCAGCAAAATGATGTCAACAATCACACATGAACACTTCTCAAAGTGCAGCTTTTAACATCAGAACAGCAGCAAATCAGGGACTCACATCAGCAAAATGATGTCAACAATCACACATGAACACTTCTCAAAGTGCAGCTTTTAACATCAGAACAGCAGCAAATCAGGGACTCCCATCAGCAAAATGATGTCAACAATCACACATGAATCCATAAATCCATCAGCAGCATCACATCTATCAGAAGCATGTTGCAACCATCATGTTTTTGAAACCAGTGCGTTGATGAGTGTCCATGTGCATGAGAAAGAAGTCCATGAACTCAGAAAAAGCTAGAAGCAGCAGAAAAATGAAACAAAATTGCCTTACTTTGACTGAAGTGTAGGTAGACAGATGTTTTTCTCATGATCAAACCTGCATCTGATGGAACTGCTTAGCCATTGCTCAACAATGAATGTTGGGAGCATTTACTTTTCCACTGTCATGCGCAGTGTCACGCCCATGCCCAACTAACAACAGCCAAGGGGCAATCCCCTCCCCCACCTCGCCGATTGCCGTGTGTGACGCAGTTACGCCGTAGCTCGATTATATACTTGTAATGGGGCTCGTTCGTAGGTCACGTATTTTCTGCCGTACGTCGATGGCATTCTTCTACTTTGGCTCGTTCGTAGGTCCCGTGGTTCGCAGGTCGGTGGAGTCGTAGGTCGGGGGTTCCCTGTATATATATATATACATATATATACATATATATACATATATACATATATATATATATATACATTCATATTCAGTCACATAACCATCTACATATGATATCTACATATACATCCCTGTATCCATTTGTGTGTGGTTGTGAGCATGCATAAGTGAATAAGTGAATAAAGCTTCTCTAATAGAACATTCAATAGAGACAGTGAAGCATCAGAGATCCGTCCCCCAAGACCCGAGGCAGACAAAGGAGGAACCAGAGCCTAAGACCCCAAGAGGGACCCTGAGCGCAGAGCCCCCAGGGCCACCCAAGCAGGACGAACCACTCACCCACTCCCCAGATCCGACCATAGGTGAGAGCCGGAAGACCCCCACCAGGGAACATACACAATGATCCCCCGGGGCCAAAAGCGACAAACTCATAGGCCTCCGCTGGAGCCCGCTGCACCGACGTAGCCCAGGCCTAGGCACCAAGGCCGGGCACCGGGGACGCTCATCCCTCAGTCCAAGGCCCAATAGGACCAGAGGACCAAGTCCCACTAGGCAGCCACCAGGCCGAGCCGACATACGCTCAAGCATCCAACCCCCGACACCAAGCACGCCGGCAGGCAAAGGCACACCCCACCAGGGGGGCACGTGGCAGGAATGCGACACCAAGCGCATGATCAGTGAATCCTGTTTTCTAAGCTGAAGCCCATATTATCAAAAAATAACCTGGAGACAGTAATTTATGCATTTATTACATCTAGGCTTGATTACTACAATTCACTTCTGCTTGGTGTCAGTTAGACCACCATTGCTCGATTACAACTGGTCCAGAACGCAGCAGCCCGATTTTTAACCAGTACAGGCAAAAGAGAGCACATTACACCAGTCTTGGCCTCCCTGCACTGGCTACCGGTTCATCTACGAATCCAGTTCAAAATTCTCATGCATCTCTACAAATCGCTGAACAGTCTCGCCCTCGCCTATCTCTTGGATTTGATACACACTTATGTCCCACCACGTGCTTTGAGGTCAGAGGACCGGGTACTTTTAAGAGTTCCAGGGACTCGTCTTAAACGCAGAGGTGGCAGGGCCTTCTCTGTAGCAGGCCCAAGACTCTGGAAAGAGTTACTGCTGCTTGTCAGACAGGCCCCCCTCCCTCGCGGTTTTCAAATCCTGTTTAAAGACCCACTACTACTCTGTTGCTTTCAACATCAGCTGATCTGTGTTTGGTCGTTTTATTTATGATCTGCAATGTTTTTATGTCTTTTGTTTTGTACTTCATTGTGTGTGTTGCCTGTTGTTTGTTTGTTTGTTTGTTCAGCACTTTGGTTTGGCCTTGTTCCTGTTTAAAGTGCTTTATAAAAAAAGGTATGGTATCATGTCCCATGATTGGATTGGATTTCCATGAAAAAGGAGAATAATTCCTACAGCCTTTGTTGGAAACTGTCATCAAATGTAATTAATTCCAATCAGAGACTTGTTCAGAGTTATCTGGGGTCAGTCTTCTTGAAGGGTGATCATGTACTGCTGAGCGGTTCTTCATTGCTTTGTTTCCATCTTTTTTTTCCAGCTCATCTGCAGTCAAAATCATCTCCCTTCAATCTTCAGATCTGATCTGTCTTCAGGGCTTGACAACCGTGTTCCATCTCTGCCCGAAATGACTGACCGACTTTCGTCTGCTATCTTTGTCTTTTTAAACTCATCTCTTGTTTCTGATTGGCTTGTTTCTGATCTAACATCCATTTTGAAGACCTGTCAAACATTTTGAAGACTTTTCAACAGTTCAAGTTTGTCTCCTTTTTATTCAACTTCCTCAGCTATCTAAACTGTGTACTTCTACTTGTGTTGTAAGCTCAAGACAGGTGCTTTGCATAACTTCCTCATATCCGGACATCGCCTTAACCAAACGGCTGTTTCCTATGACTTGTATCAAGTGAAAAAAAACTTACTAATAGAGATGTATAAAAACACTTTCTTCTAAATTCACATGACTTAACAATTAAAAGTGAAATCCAGATCTAACTGTTACAGTCACTTAATGAATACTTCTTTGCTCACAAAATAAATTAGAAAGGAACTTTTGCTTACAAAAATATCATAATAACATTAGATTGTTTCAGCACATTGACATACAGACATAAAACTTTTATTCTAATCAACACACCCATAAAACTACTTTTATTGATCATTCATTCAGTAAGACTGCTTGATATTAAATGTCCATCTCCACCAGAATCAAAAAGGCGTTCAATACAAGATCAACTGGACTTTATTTGTTGCAGAAGACATTTCGACCTCTATCCAGAGGGCTTTTTCAATTCACTGAAACAAACTGTGAGTGTATGGAGTTATAACAGTCTTAAGAATCACGCACCATCATATGTAAATTGCAAGCTGAGGTAACACATACATGTAAATTGACCGATCACACCTTAACAGTAGGGGGTTCCCTTGAGGTCTCTGACAGAAGACACACAACTGTATGTAGATTGACAAAAAACACCTCACAAACCAACAAAGGTTTCTCAAAGAAACTTTGCCAGTCTAATTCATAGACAAGACACCTCTGCTCCCATCTGGTGTAAAACGTCTAGGAATCAACTCTTAAAACTGAGTTATAAGTCTTGGAAAGTTGAAATCTCAGACCTCCTCCTCTGTTAAGAGAAGGTTTTTCTCTCTTAACATAAACAGCTTCCTTCACACCCCTCTCAAACCATCTGTGCTCTCGGTCCAAAATTTGCACATTCTGGTCCTCAAAAGAGTGACCCTTGTCCGTGAGGTGGAGGTGAACAGCTGAGTTTTGTCCAGAGGAGGTTGCTCTCCTGTGTTGGGACATTCTTTTGTGGATGGGCTGCTTAGTTTCTCCAATGTAGCAGTCTGGGCAGTCCTCGCTACACTAGACTGCGTACACCACACCACTCTGTTTGTGTGTGGGGGTTTTGTCCTTAGGGTGGACCAGCCTCTGTCTGAGAGTCCTGCTGGGTTTGAAATGAACTGGGATGTTGTGTTTGTTGAAAATCCTTTTGAAATTCTCTGAGACTCCAGCAACATAAGGAATGACAATGTTTTTTCGTCTGTTAGCCTTTTTCTGTTCATTATTGTGTTTAGCAGATTTCCTTGCTGACTTGACAAAAGCCCAGTTGGGATATCCACATGTTTGCAGAGATTTGTTGATGTGTTTCTGTTCCTTTTCCTTCCCTTCTGTCCTTGTGGGGATGTGTTCTGCCCGATGCTGTAAGGTTCTGATGACAGAAAGTTTGTGCTCCAGTGGATGGTGAGAGTCAAACAGGAGATATTGGTCTGTGTGGGTTGGTTTTCTGTAAACTTCAATGTTGAGACTGTCATCTCCCTCCATATGCACCAAACAGTCCAAAAAAGGCAGCTTATTGTCATTAGCATCCTCTCTGGTGAACTTGATGTTGTTATCAACCGAGTTAATGTGTCTGGTGAACGCTTCCACCTCCCTGGCTTGAATTTTGACCCAGGTATCATCCACATATCTGAACCAATGGCTTGGAGTTGTCCCCTCATATGAGCTTAGGGCTCTCTGTTCCACTTCCTCCATGTAAAGGTTGGCAACAATGGGTGACACTGGAGATCCCATGGCACAGCCATGCTTCTGTCTGTAAAATCTGTCATTGAACTTGAAATAAGTGGTGGAGAGGCAGAGATCCAGCAGGGTGCAGATGTGGTCTGGGGTGAAGTTGGTCCTTTTGTCCAAATCCTTGTCCTGTAGAAGTCGTTTTTTGACGGTTTCTACTGCTTCAGAAATGGGTATGCATGTGAACAGAGAAGTCACATCATATGATACAAGAGTTTCTCCCGGGGTCAGCTTCAAATGTTGAACTTTGTTGGAAAAATCAATGGAGTTCTTTATATGATGAGGTGTGTTTCCAACCAGAGGAGCTAAAATACCAGCCAGATGTTTAGCAACATTGTATGTCACTGAGTTCATGCTGCTCACGATGGGTCTGAGAGGTGTATCTTCTTTGTGTATTTTTGGAAGTCCGTACAGACAGGGAGTGGCCTCCCCCAGGTACAATCTATAATACAATGATCGATTGATTGTTTTCTCCTTTTCGAGTTTTTGCAGATAATCAGTGACTTTCTTTTTAAAAGTGTTAGTTGGGTCCCTCTTCAGGTGCTCATAGGTGTTACTGTCACTCAGTAGTGCGGTTATTTTCTCCTGGTAATCAGATGTGTTGAGTATTACTGTGCATCTTCCTTTGTCCGCTGGTTAAAATGGTGATGTTCTGGTCCTGGCTGAGTGATGTTAACGCTTTCCTTTCCTGCAGTGTAAGATTTGAGGGAGGCAGTTTGGCACTGGAGAGGGTAGCTGATATTTTCATCCGAAGTTGTTCAGCCTCTGTTTCTGTCAAGTTGTTGTTCCTAATCGCAGATTCTGTGGCTGTGATTAGTTCCACAACAGGTATTTCTTGTGGGGAGATGGCAAAATTTAGTCCTTTTGCCAGCACATTTTTCTCAGGTTGTGTCAAGGTCCTGTTAGACAAATTTCTAACCCACTGTTCCTAAGTATTTGTGTTGGCGCCAAACTCCTTATCTTGACTGATGATTTGTGATGAGAAAACCGCTCTCTGTTGTAATTTTAGAAACTTACTTTTTTGACGTTCCTTGCTTTTGTGGTACTGTGATAGCTGAGCCTTTTCAACAAAGCAAGACACTTCTTCCAACAGAGGTGGTGGTAAAAGAGTAGAGAGCTTTTGGAGGCTCTGATCCATTTCAAGTGAGAGAGCTTCGATAGTGAAATCTGTCTTATTCTCTCATTAAACAGCTTGTTTTGAGCTTTAATGAGGATTCCTTCAGCTCTTTGTCCTTTGATTGTCGAGTTGAGTTTTAAACTGCTAGGGATGAGTTTTTCTTGTCTGCATCTCAGACTGAAACGGAGATGGTTCCTGTAGTCTGCCAACTTCCTTGACATCTTCTCAAACTCCCGCACAGCTCTTAGGGTATCCTTCCCAAAATGAAAAGCAATATGCTGGTGAAGATTCTCAGTCGTCCAGGACATGATAAAATCAAAAAGGCGTTCAATACAAGATCAACTGGACTTTATTTGTTGCAAAAGACGTTTCGACCTCTATCCAGAGGGCTTTTTCAATTCACTGAAACAAACTGAGTGTGTGGAGTTATAAAAGTCTTAAGAAACACGCACCATCATATGTAAATTGCAAGCTGAGGTAACACATCTTAGTCTAATTCACAGACAAGACACCTCTGCTCCCAACTGGTGTAAAACGTCTGGGAATCAACCCCAAAACTGAGTTATAAGTCTTGGAAAGTTGAAATCTCAGACCTGGGACCATGACTGAAACAAACTGTGAGCGTGTGGAGTTATAACAGTCTTAAGAATCACGCACCATCATATGTAAATTACAAACTGAGGTAACACATACATGTAAATTGATCGATCACACCTTAACAGTAGGGGGTTCCCTTGAGGTCTCTGACAGAAGACACAACTGTATGTAGATTGACAAAAAACACCTCACAAACCAACAACAGAGGTTTCTCAAACAACTTTGTTAGTCTAATTCACAGACAAGACACCTCGGCTCCTATCCGGTGTAAAACGTCTGGGAATCAACCCCAAAACTGAGTTATAAGTCTTGGAAAGTTTAAATCTCAGACCTCCTCCTCTGTTAAGAGAAGGTTTTTCTCTCTTAACATAAACAGCTTCCTTCACACCCCTCTCAAACCATCCTCAAATGAGTGACCTTTGTCCGTGAGGTGGAGGTGAACAGCTGAGTTTTGTCCAGAGGAGGTTGCTCTCCTGTGTTTGGACATTCTTTTGTGGATGGGCTGCTTAGTTTCTCCAATGTAGCGGTCTGGGCAGTCCTCGCTGCACTGGACTGCGTATACCACACCACTCTTTGTGTGTGGGGGTTTTGTCCTTAGGGTGGACCAGCCTCTGTCTGAGAGTCCTGCTGGGTTTGAAATGAACTGGGATGTTGTGTTTGTTGAAAATCCTTCTGAAATTCTCTGAGACTCCAGCAACATAAGATTTTTTGATTTTATCACATCCTGGACGACTGAGAATCTTCACCAGCATATCTCCACTAGACATGTGCAGTCTGACCTCAGCACCTCTTTTCATCCACCTAACTTGACCTACCGGAAACAAACCCCCGGAACTAAAGGTTCTGTGTAGCAGCAAGGCAATCGGACAAGGCAGCTACAGGTTTGTGCTTCCAAACAATGTTTATCTCTTTGTTTAATATTCAATTTTAAACTCACAATATAAAAATCATGTAGATCTGAACACCCAGTGAACTTGGAGCCATCAAGTTGTCATGCACTGAATTATATATGGAATTGATGAGTAGTGAATACAATGGTTTTTATTTGTTTTGCATGTTGATGGTGGTGGCCAATGCTGTTGAACTGGACTTTATTGATGAACTTTGCTCATCAATTATAACATGAGCTAACTCCTTGAATTCAAAATATGCATTTAAGATAATGAGATAAATGCTGAAACCTTTATTTTGTTTTAAAGATTTGATTGTGGATAATATTGCATTTATTTCTGTATGAAAGTCTAGTTAACTAGCAGGCTGGTAATTTACTGGTCCGGTTTATTTCAATACAGGCCAGGTGCCCCTTTTTATGGGTTAAAGGATGGCAAGCTTCTGACAACTGGCTAGGCCCAGGAGAACCTGAAATTCACTCCATACTGGTCTGGTAGGAGGCTGATGGTCTGTAGTATTTCCCCTCCATCTCATCATACAGACACACAATCAATTAGTCATCCATTGGAAATAAACTGCGCTTGGACATCTTCACCTCAAATATCTGGACATAGAGAGTTGTAGCCAGCAATGTTGACTTCTGCTGTACATCTGGATCCGATTAACCCCTTTGGAAAGTTAGTTTTGGTTTTTGTCTGCAACTTTGCACACTTAACAAACTCTCTATTTGTGGGACAAGATTGGCCCAGCTCAGCTCCTGTTTGCCCCTCAACAGGAACTGGAACTAGTTTAAATGTGCTAAAGAAGAGGGATTTAGTCTCTGTCTCTTCTGTTTATCATAAAATATTTTCCGCTTTGCACTAACCAATGCTGGATTAGGCTCATTATCACATTGAGGCCTAACATGGCCATTTTCCCCACAACGGAAACCAAACCCAGGTTTAGAGCTAGAAATGCTGAATTTTACACCTTTAACAGTGTTTTTCACATTAGGCTTTGAAGTAGGTTTTTTTTAGCAAAAAATGGAGCAGATTTTACAGCAAAAGGTAGCTTGGTGCCAATTTGACCTGCGGTTAAAGCGGTGAGCTGCTGTTGTACAGGGGCGCAACTACATATTTTTGAGGTGGATGCGAAAATCATCAACGCCCCCCCCCCCCATTTTTTTTACCTGCCGCCTCATACTGCTTTTCTCCCTTAGTCATGCACTTAGAAAATACAGTAGCAAATTACATATATTTTTTAAATGCTACATATTATATCAGGTGATCATTTCAATCATAAGCAAATAAGAAGTTTAATAAAGTGCAAATATATAACAGTAATGGTATGCTCAACATTTTATGTAGCAAAAATATGAAATCTTAACAGCCTGGAGTGAGTGCATGTAATAGTTTTAACATTTATGACATTTACACTGTTACATTCCGTGACTTTGCACTTACCCATTTGTCAAAAATAACATCAAATGAAATGGACTGTGCCACACTGTTTTCAATAGAGATCACTGCTAACTGGGACACGCGATCATTGCTCATATTTGAACGAAGGTTTGTTTTGATGAGCTTCAGCTTGCTAAATGATCTCTCTGCAGATGCAACTGTCAGAGGCCTGGTTAAAAATACTTTAAGGGCTACTGTCAAATTTGGAAATACCAAATCCAGGTCCTCTTGAATTAGAAAATTTAACTTTTCTAGAGCCTTGTAACCCTTCAGTAGACAGCTTGCTGGGTATATTTCTTGAATGATATCTCTTGAAACATCACAAGTGCTCAGGGCATATGTGGTCACTGATTCCTCCAGCTCAGCTTTTGTCATGTGCTCCATTTTAGTGCTGAATTTAAATTTCTCAGACACAAGTTGAAAATTGGAAAACCTCTCAGACAGCTCTTGGAGGAGTGTGTCAACAATAACATTGAAAACCATGCACCTGAAGTGCCTTGTGGGTTCCTTTTCATGATGCCCAGTGCATGAATTGTCATATGGGAAAATCTTTTGTTTCCTAAGTCGTTTCTCTTTGAATTTAGGAGAAGCATCCATTTCAATGGCTATTTTGCTTGCAATGTCAAGTGACTTCTGAAAGCCCTCTTTTCTATACTTGAGCAAACTCTCTTTCAGAGACTCGATTAGCCTAATGGCTGTGTCCATTGACACATCTGCAGCTTGTAGTGCCTTGCTTGCAAAGTTGATCTCGCATAATAAGGCATACCAAATTATGAGGCACACAAGGAACTCCATACTGACAATCTCATCAGATAGTGATTTTGCCTCTGAGACAATCTTGCTGTCTCCTGCCACTTCTCCAAGCTTTTGTGGTGCATCTAAAATTCCCCCCACCTGGAAACGTATAGCTTTGACAGAGTCTAGCATTGCCTCCCACCGGGTGTCACTCAGAGGCTTCAGTGTGATGTCGACAAACTCTGTGAGAATGTCCCACCTCTTCACAGAAGACAAAAAGATTGTGTACAATCTTTGAACAGCGCCAAAAAAAGTTAGACACTCTCTGCTAGATGAGGCTGCATCACATAAAAAAAGGTTCAGGCTGTGGCTGCAGCAGGGGATGAATAAAGCCTCTGGACATCTTTGTTGTATTAAAGCTTGAACACCCTTGTGTATTCCCCTCATATTAGAGCCATTGTCGTAACTTTGCCCTCTACAATTGCCAAATCCAACCCCAGACTCTCCAGAACCCCTGTTAGTGTATCTGTGAGGCCTTTCCCAGTTGTGTCCTTCATAGCAGTGAACCCCACAAAAGACTCTGCAATAGTGACTTTTTTCTTCTCATCAGTATCAATATATCGAATAATGACTGAGGCCTGCTCTTGCTTTGAAAGATCAGGTGTGCAGTCCAGTTCCACTGCAAAGTACTTAGAGGCTTTGATCTGGGCAGATATTTTACCCAAAACACACTCTGATATTAAATCTAAAAATTCATTCTGAGTGCACTATGTCAGATATCCAGTGGTTTGTTTGGAGGCTGCCTTTCTAAGATGTTCTGCCAGTGTGACATCATATCATGCAATGAGCTCAAGGATTCCCCCCAAAAAATCAATTTTTAGGATTTCCTAACTGAGATTTTTTTCCCCCTTAGTTGCAAGTTTCTCTCTGCAAGGAAGAGTATGCAGTCAATAACTCGAGTCAACACATTTCTCCAGTGTGCTTTTTCAGCGGCCATTGTTCTATGCAGTTCACTATCAATATTCTTACCTAGGCGTAAGCAAGATACCATTTCTTTCCACATCAGATAAGCATTTATGTAAGAACTACCAGTTTCATGGTGCTTAAGTGTTTTTGAAAGACATTGCCAGTTATTGTACCCTGCCACAAGGCATGTATCAAAAACTTTATCTTCACCAAAAAGCTTACACGCAAAATAATACACTCTGTTAGTATTTTTGTAATACAGTAACCAATCTCGTTCAACTTTCTCTCCAATAGACAGTATACGGAAACAGTATGCTTTGGAAAAACACCTCTTACTCTTCTCTGATCTTGGATATGGGCCATCAGAAACTTTATGTGGGCCATTTTCAACCATGTACTGCCTAAATGTGTCCCTCATTTTGTTTGGTAAAGGCCATTCAGATGGATCTTCTGAATAAAGCCTTGCCTCGGCCCTCTCCTCTGCAGCTCTGTGCTTCTCTCCCTCTTCATCATCATCTGGACCTCTCTGCTCCTCTCCCTCTTCCTCATCTGGACCTCTCTGCTCCTCTCCCTTTTCATCGTCTGGACCTTTCCTCTCCTCTTCCTCTTCATCATCTGGACCTCTCTGCTCCTCTCCCTCTTCCTCATCTGGACCTTTCTGCTCCTCTCCCTCTTCATCATCTGATCCTCTCTGCTTTGTGGTGATTAACTCACCATGTCTGCCTGAACTAATTTCACCAAAAAAGAAGACAACGAAAGACGGTCATCAGAAATTCAAACCATCATGGTATGCCTCCCTAATGTAATTATTTATGTTTATGTTTATTAAATTTTTTCTTTTTTAAATTACAAAAAACACAATACAAAGCAATCCCATAAATGATAACGTACAAAATATAAAAAATGAAAGGTAGCAGAAAGAAGAAAAAATCTTATTATATCTGCCCCTTTTTTCAAACAATCAGTTCAAACAATAATAATCTTTCAGTAACAGAACAAAATGAATAACTCTTTCTAATTTTCTAACTAATACAATACACATTACGCTACTTCATATATATTTTTTAACAATTTAGTTTTGATCATAGTTAGTTAGTTTTGATTCCTACCTGATGTCATCACTTGTCTCCTCTATCACTGACCTCGTGTCTGTCTCCTTCACCCTTTGTCTGTGGCATTCTGCACTGTCATATGGTCAAAAAAGCATTATATATTAGTTGTAAAAATTACAGATCTTAATACAGTTTTTAAAAATAATGTTTACACGTTATTGCTTGGGATTAAGTAGCTGTTCCCTCACTTCCACCTGCATTAGACCAACCTGTTGCCTTCCCCAGTCTGTCCTGATTCCTCTGTCATCTTCTCTTCCTTCTCTCCATCCTCACAGCTGAATGACATTAATTTTGTGTTAAGTAGGTTTAAAAATACAGCAGTCAAACCACAATAGAAATGAAACTTTAATTTAAATGATCTCCTTGTTGGATAACAGTTACTGACTGGACATTTCATCTGATCTGACTTACCAGATACATCACAACACACACCACTGTAGTGATATTAAATAAGACATTTAAACTCAAGTGTCCCTCTGCCAAAAAGGTTGGTAACATGGGTCACCAACCTTTTTGAGTCTCAGGGCTATAGTGACACTGAGGACTAATTTGTCTGATACACACATAAACT
>JBBPBX010075752.1:0-17274 GCA_038048925.1 Garcialebias charrua | reverse complement strand
TCTAGTTCCTTCTGTGATACAATGCATCCTAGTTTCGAAAATTTTCTTAAGTGGTAAACACAATTTTGAACTAACAATTACAATGACCGTCCAAAGATAAAAAAACTATCAAAGACAACACCCACATTTCTGAGATTATTATTTACCGAAGGATTTTAAAACACAAGTTACTGCCTAATACCGGTAACTGGAATTTTATTATCAGGGGCAGTAACAAGAGTCTCAGTTTTGTTTGCATTTAACTGCAGGTACCGGTAGTTGTCACTCAGCCATGTTTTGATCTCTAACAGTTTCTGAGTTTAACCATTGTAGAACTCAGAGGCTTGAAAAAAAACAGTATAGCTGAATGTCATCAGCATACCGATGTAGGACACATTACTGTAACGTTTCAAAATAAAACCTAAAGGGCGTAAATACAATAAAAAGAAGATTGGGCCCAAAACTGAACCTTGGGGTACCCCACAAGACAGCAGCGCAACATCAGAGTGAACATTATTCATAAAAACTGTAAAAGACCTTTTAGATAAATAAAAAATAAACCAATCTAAAGCAGTGCCAGAAATACCAAATAGATCTCAGTCTATTGATAAGAACAGTGCGATCCACTGTGTCAAAGGCTGAAGTCAAGTCCAATAAAAGCAACACAGTGTAGTTTCCAGAATCAGCTGCCATCAACATATCACTAGAAAGTTTTAATGATGCTGTTTCGGTGGAGCGCAGTTTGCAAAAACCAGATTGAAAAGAATCCATGATGTCATTTACCTCCAAGAAGTAGTTTAATTGTTGTGCTACAACCTTCTCAAGGATCTTTGATAGAAGGGGAAGTTTGGAGATGGGTCTGTAGTTTTCAGGCAAAGAAGAATCCAAGTTTGGCTCTTTTTTTTTTTTTGCAACGGACAGATGACAGCAGTTTTAAAATAGTGTGGGACAGTTCCAGAACAAAGAGAAGAATTAATCACTTGTACACAAGGCCGTGGCACAGTGGTAGTGGTAGTCGACCCCCGATCGGAAGGTTGGAGGTTCGATCCCCGAGTTCCCAAACCATGTGTCCTTGTGTCCCTGGGCAAGACACTTAACCCCGAATTTCTCCCGGTAGGACTGGCTGGCGCCTTGCATGGCAGACTACCGCTACCGGTGTATGAATGTGTGTATGAATGGGTGGATGGTTGGTACTGTGAAGTGCTTTGGGGCCCCTCATAGGGGGCTGGAAGGCGCTATATAAGTACGCTCCATTTACCATTACCATTTACAACACTGGGGCCAATACAGATAAAACTATATTTAAAAAGAGACATAGGGAGGACATCAAGGGGACTTGATGACAGTGTCATATGACCCATTTGATCTAAGATGTCCTTAATGGAAACTGGGGTAAAAGAGGACCACTTATCAGGACTCGGCAATAAAGGAACCAGAAGAAGGGAAGGTGAAGGACAAATACTCAGAGTCAGAGAGTCTTTATTGTCATTTGCACCGCATGTGGTACATGTGATTAAACGAGATTATGTACACAGGGTCCCAGTTACATCCAACAACAAAATGTAAGAGAAAAACAGTAATAACATCTAGGATATAACTAAGAAAAACATCAACTAGAAATACACTAAGTCCTAATGTAATAGAAAAACATCATTATGTAACGAAATAATGTGTGGGGTAAGGTATTTAAACACTTACTGGGCCACCATTATTGTAGATGCGCAGGTCTGAGCAGACTTTATCTGCACAAACATGCCACCAATTCACGGGGTCTCAACTTTTTCAGAATAAATCAATAAATCTGTGATGTGATTAGCCAGAAATGTAATTTCACAAGAGACTTCAACTTATGTTGGTCTACCAGAAAAATAGACCTTTTATTGAAACTATCACAAAAATTACATTAAACATTTGTATCGATATTAGCTCTGATTTAATAACTACGTTGACAAGAATTCAAATTAAAACAAACAGACAGTTAGGATTTAACTGTTGGCACATTACTTGACAGATTAATAGCTTATGAAAATTAAGAAATAGGAGGAAGGAGATGAAGATTGAAAGCTAAGTTAACTGGAGTTGATTATTTTGAAACAACCAGGGTGGCATGCCTTTCCCAAACAGATCTGGCTGTACCTCCGACACGTGCAGCATACAAACAAGCCTCTTTACCTGGTGACGATAGTCCCTTGGAGGTGAGGACAGAGAAGTTTGTGGACACTAACGGACTGTGTTGTCCAGTTGAGGTCCAGTCGACTTTGTGCGTGTATGACTGGATCAGACGAGCCAGGAGCACGCTTTCACCGGCAGGAACAGGCCCCAATCGCACTGGCTGAACTTTCAAAGTAAAACTTCAGAAAACAAATTCTTTCAGAAATGAGTGATTCGAGGCACAGCAAGGCTTTGCCGTGACTCCAGCGGAGACGTGGGTCGAGTTGGCATATGACCGGAACGTCTCCAGCTTTTCCAGAGGAGAGAAACCAGTTGCGGGTTAGTTCTCTCCAAAACACTGAAGGCAAAAATGCAGGAAGTGCCCTTTAAGAAGGGGGTGTGACTTAGTCACATAATTCCTGCTGATTGGTTGTCGTACCCCTAGAGAGGGTGTGACTTTGCAAGTGAATGAGTCTGAGTGACAGATGATAGGGCAGACAAAACATAGAAAACATACGTGAGAAGATGCAGGTGCATGTGAACAAACCATGCAATCTGTTTTGAGAACAGATTCATTGTTTTTAGAAAGGACGGGAGACCGAAAGCAAGCTATGTCTAGCACTTTTCCTTCGAAACAAAAACAGTTCAAACAAATACGAAGGATTGTTCATTCAACTTTAGACACTTATTCTGCATAGAGCAGACAGTTTAAAGCAAGATCATTCTGAGATGTTCTCTTAACTTTGGCATATTTAAAATATACCAGCTTAGTAAAATCATCATTAAATGACAAAAATATACTGTTGATCAATTCTGAATTAACACACATTAAAAAGAAAGTTCAATCTGATTAATTAGTGTCCATTAATTCATAATAATTGTAAAAAATATAGTGTCCATTTGTCTCCTTGAGAGCTTCAAGAAGGTTTAGCAGTGAGAGTTTCAGAGAGATGTGGAGAGGCCCACATCCCATATGGACATGAGGGGGCTATATCCCTACAATTACAAACAGCAGCATGAACATGAGTCTGTATGAGCAGATGGTCACTGATGAACACAGCAACAAGAAAACAGATCAGCATCAGCATGATGTGATATTTTGCAGTGATTATTCTTATTGTTTTTTTATTCATGAGTCTAACAGCCTCAGGGTAGAAGCTGTTCCTCAGTCTAGTGGTTCTACATTTGATGCTCCTTAACCGCCGTCCTGAAGGGAGTGGGGCAAAGAGTGTGTGTGCTGGGTGAGTGGGGTCTTTTATGATGCAGGTGGCTCTTTTCCTGCATCTGGAGGTGTAAATGTCTGTGATGGTGGGGAGACTGACTCCAACAGACTTCTGTGCAGCCTTCACCACTCTCTGTAAAGCTTTTCTCTCTGCAACTGTGCAGCCTCCATGCCACACGTTGATGCTGGAGCACAGGATGCTCTCCACTGCACACCTGTAGAAGGAGGTGAGGACTGGGCTACTCAGACCAGCTCGTCTCAGCCGTCTGAGGAAGTAGAGTCTCTGATGACCTTTCTTGATCAGGCTGGTGGTGTTGTTGCTCCAGCTGAGGTTATCATTCATGTGTACACCCAGGTACTTGTAGCTGGAGACCACTTCCACCGCAGATCCACTTATGTTCAGTGGGGTGTGGGTTTGTTTGTTCCTTCTGAAGTCCACAATCATCTCCTTTGTCTTCTTCACATTCATGTGAAGGTTATTCTCTTTGAACCAGCTCTCCAGGTGTTCCACCTCCTGCTTGTAGCTGGACTCATCATTGTTTGTGATACATCCCACCACCGCTGTATCATCTGCAAACTTTACAATATGACAGCCTGGATGGGTAGCTGCACAGTCATATTTGCGCAGAGTGAACAGAAGAGGGCTCAGCATTCATCCTTGAGGAGAGCCAGTGCTGAGGGTAATGGTGGAGGAGGAAAAGTTGTGGATCTTCACGGACTGAGGTCTGTTTGTTAAGAAGTCTAGTACCCAGTTACAAACGGAGGGGTTTAGTCCAAGTGTGGATAGTTTGTCCATCAGAGTTTGGGGGATCATGGTGTTGAAGGCAGATGTGAAGTCCACAAAGAGCATACGGACGTAGGAGTCCTTCTGATCCAGGTGGGTGAGAGCAGTGTGGACCACAGAAGAGATGGCGTCCTCTGTTGATCGGTTCTCGCGGTACGCATACTGATGAGGGTCCTCGTTGATGTTGACGGTTGTCTTGATGTGGGTCATGACCAGTTTCTCAAAGCATTTTGCGACTATCGGGGTGAGGGCCACCGGCCGATAGTCATTCAGACCAGTCACTGTGGAGCTTTTTGGGACTGGGATGATGGTGGCGGTCTTCAGGCAGGTGGGAACTGTTTCCAGGGCAAGTGAGGTGTTGAAGATGTCAGCCAGCACCTCACAGAGCTGATCCGCACATTCCTTCAGAACTTTCCCGGGGATGTTGTCCAGTCCAGTTGCTTTATGAGGGTTGATCCTTCTGAGACTACCTCTCACTTCTGCTGCGGTCACGCTGAGATGCTCTTCATCTGGTGATGAGGTGAGTCTGGTGCAAAGCGAGCATAAAACTTGTTGAGGGCATCAGGCAGAGATGGGTCTTTGGGTCATTGTACACTCCTCCCTTTATAATCAGTTATGCATTTAATGCCCCTCCACATGCTTTGTGGGTCTTGTGAGGTGAACTGACCCTCGATCCTCTGTGCTTATGTGGCCTTGGCCCTCTTATGCCCCTTTTCCACTCGCTCGGCCCAGAGCGGCTTAGTCTGGTCCGGTCTGGTTCAGTTCGGATCGGCTCACATGTAGGTTTGTCTCCATTCACTACTGCAGCCCTTCTGTGGGCGGGGTGTAGAATCTCACTCGTCCTACCACGTGGTGGCGGTAGTGTTACCTCAAGCTATTTACTAGCCACCACTAAACGTTAGAAGAAGAACACCCTGCAGGACCTTGTCTCACCACCTGTTGGCGGTAATGTCCCTTGAGCTATTTAATGCTCTAATCTTACTTTATAGACTTTTCAGCTTGTTTTAAACCCATGTGTTTTCCATTTTGTTTCTTTATAATAAAGATTATTCTCATATATGCACAAGGTTCCTGTTAACATTGCTTAACACATTGATCGCACTGCCCTGTAATCAGTTAAACTATTTTTACAGTAAGGTACAGATTAGGAATTAATTAGGTTTCAATTGGCCCTGTAATATTAAATGTTTGTATTTCATTAAATTTAAACGGTAATATTTTGTCAGGGATAATTCAAAGTCAAATGCAAATGGATAATTTGGTTTAAACTGTCCCTTAAACATTAAAAGCGTGTTTCTTTAAACGTAAAAACAAAGTATTAATAATTAAATGTTTGTTGATCAGGAAACTCGTTTGGGCATCCAAGAACAGCTTCATCGGGGTTGATGTTGACGTCTGTGCATCCTTGGAAAAGCTGCTGCACCCACGACCCGACATCAGGAAGGATGGATGGATGGATGGGTTCATGTTGACGTTTGTGCATCCTGGCAAAAGCTGCTGCACTACCCATGACACGACATCAGGAGGATGGATGGATGGATGGGTTCATGTTGACGTTGTGCATCCTGGCAAAAGCTGCTGCACTACCCATGACACGACATCAGGAAGGATGGATGGATGGATGGATGGATGCATGGATGGATGGATGGATGGAGGGCTGTTCAAATCTAATGATCTTTTTCTTATGATTCTTTAAAGCTCCACTGACATGATCTTTTAACTTTTCAAAAAATGGCACAACATATATAAATATTAAGATAGACCTCTGACCGTTTTTGCTAAAATAATGTTCAATGAATGAAATTTCCTCTCAAAATATTTTAAATTTAGCGCCGTTTTTTTAGACCGTAAATCCGGATTTTCCGGTCACGTGTCAGCAGAACTTTATGTGACGTCACGTCCGATACTGAACTCTGCTCAAACCGTACATTGAATGGACAAAAATATAAACACATCCGTCAAATTTAGCCAATTAAAACTACATTTGGCTTCAGTTCGTGGAGAAAAAGTTATTTTGAGTGATGCACAACGAACGGAAAGCTTTATATTCTCCGTGTTGCTTCTGTAAGAGTTATCACGATAGCTCTGCTGCCATCTGGTGCTCAATGTGAAACCTGCCTTGAAAAAAAAAAGCATCACGGAGAATATAAAGCTTTCCGTTCGTTGTGCATCACTCAAAATAACTTTTTCTCCACGAACTGAAGCCAAATGTAGTTTTAATTGGCTAAATTTGACGGATGTGTTTATATTTTTGTCCATTCAATGTACGGTTTGAGCAGAGTTCAGTATCGGACGTGACGTCACATAAAGTTCTGCTGACACGTGACCGGAAAATCCGGATTTACGGTCTAAAAAAACGGCGCTAAATTTAAAATATTTTGAGAGGAAATTTCATTCATTGAACATTATTTTAGCAAAAACGGTCAGAGGTCTATCTTAATATTTATATATGTTGTGCCATTTTTTGAAAAGTTAAAAGATCATGTCAGTGGAGCTTTAAAGGTCAAATGCAAATGGAAAATATTCTTAACTTCCAGTATGTTTTTAAACAAACGCTATACTATACACACTTAACATTGTAAAATATGTTTAGGAAATTATTGTTCAATGACACCACTTAAGAAATAAAATGTTTATTATGAAAACTAAGAAGTGAAAAAAGCACAAAAATAAATACTGCATCCACCTAAATGATTTTTTTCCCGTTGTCTCATGGGCTTCCTCCAGAAGACACAAGTTGATAAATTCTGGTGTTGACTTCTTCCTCTTAACTGTAAAAAAAGAAAAACATGGTTACCGGTAATTCAGTCTAGAAACGGTTTTATATGTAGATATATTTTATAAGATATATATAAGATATATATACATATATCAAATATCTCAGAAACCACAAAGCAGATATTATTTAATCTAACAAATTGTAATCACAACATGTTCATGTACACACTGTAAGCTGTTGGAGTTATTTGAATTAAAATTCGATTTTTTTTTTAATAGACATACAGTAAGTGTGTCGACCTAGCTTATATTTTTTGTACTTGTGTTTAACATATATCATATCTCAGAAACCACAAAGCAGATATTTTTAAAAATAACACAGTGTAATCACAAGATGTTCATGTACACACTGTAAGCTGTTGGAGTTATTTGAATTAAAATTCGATTTTTAATAATTTATTTTCGTAGCACATGTGACAGGTTTGGAAGTAGTCAAAACAAATCAATTTAAATCCAGCAGATTTGACCACAACGTGACATTATTAAGGAATTGTTCACCTGAGGAACCCTCGTGGTATAAAGCCAGCTATGAAATATATTTTTTAAGCTTTTATTTAGCTACATTTAAAAGAAAGAACGCCGATCGACCCCACCCGCGCGTGCATGTGACGTGCACGTGTCGACCTACTTTGTTAAATCCAGCTGATTTGACCACAACGTGAAATTATTAAGGACCTGTTCAGCTCAAGCACCCTCTTGATATAACGTCAGCTATGAAATATATTTTTAAAGCGTTTATTTAGCTACATTATATAGAAATAAAGCCGTGCACGTGGCGAAACTACTTTTTTAAATCCTGCCGTTTTGACCACTACGTGAATTTATTAAGGAATAGTTCAGCTTAAGACACATCTTTGCTATAATTTTAAATACAAATAATTGTTTTTACCGTGTTAATCTTGTAAAATCCTTCGGTGTTTGCTGCCTCGCGGCAGCCACTTCCTCAAACTCCAGTCCAGCCTCTCCCCACGGTTCGGGTCTAGCCGGCCTCAGCCCTGCTCTGAGATGAGTCCGGAATCTTGGCGCGGTGCATCTGTGAGGTGGAAATGCTGTCCAACGCGCGTTTGGCACGCAAATATGACGTCACAACCAACCCGCGCCACCAAGTGGAAAAGTGGCATTAATGCCAGCAACCAGCTCTTTCCTGGTCTTTCTCAGCTCCTCTGAGTCTCCAGACTTGAAGGCAACGTTCCTAGCTGCCAGCAGGGTGCGAACATCTGCATTTAACCAGGGTTTTGTGTTGGGGTAACATTTTAACATATTTTTTATGGATACATTTTCCGAGCATGTTCTAATATAACCCAGTACTGAGGATGCATATAGTTCAAGATCCACTGAACCTTCATGATCAGCTACCTCCCTGAAAACATTCTAGTCTGTTTTTTTTTTTCAAAGGAGTCTCTCAGCAGGGGGTCACTGTCTTGGAGCCAACATTTGACTTCCTTTTGTTCTGGTTTGGAGCGTCTCAGTGGGGGTGGTTGGGCTGGGACCATAATGCCGGTTACCCACCGGACCCGTGTCGGGCGGCTGAAGCGGCCGGTTTACATTGAAAGTCTATGTGGAGACGCGTCGAGGCGCGGCGAACCGTGAAGCGGTGCGTTTTTAGTTTTTTTATTTTTTTTATTTTTTTTTTTAATAGAGAGAAAGAAAGAAAAGAGAAAGTAAGACAACAAAACAACAATTATCCACAAAAAGAGCACAAGGCAAACACACCCAACCTCCGTCCACAATCCTGCAAAGCACATGACAGAACACAGCAACGAAACATACATGCATAAAGACTGATAATATTCATGACCTTGCAGTAGATTTCTATAAATACACATACCCATACCTACAAATATATATACAGTATACATACATATACATTTATATTCATTCATATACCCATCTACATATCTGCATATATCTACATATACATCCCTGCATCCATTTGTGTGTGGTTGTGAGCATGCATAAGTGAATAAGGTTCCTCCAATAGAACATTTAGTAGCGACTGTGAAGCATCAGAGATCCGTCCCCCCAAAGCCCGAGACAGACGAAGGGGCGATCAAAGCCCAAGACCCCAGGAAGGACCCCGAGCCCAGAGTCCCCAGGACCACCCGAACAGGACGAGCCACTCGTCCACTCCCCAGATCCGACCAAGGGGAAGAACCGGACGAACCCCACCAGCGACCACACACAATGACCCCCCGGGGTCAACTGCGACAAATTCACAGGCCCCCGCCGGAGCCCGCTGCACCGACGTAGCCCCAGGGCCGGTCACCGAGGCCCGGGCACCGGGGACGCCCACCCCTCAGGCCCAGACCCGACTGTACCAGAGGACACGGGCCCCACCAGGTAGCCACCAGGCCGAGCCGACAAGCGCCCAACCCCAGATACATACCTGCAAACTAGTCACCTGTCGACGAAATTCGCCGTTTTCAAAGCAAAATATATCATTTACGTGATTCGTGTAGATCCGATGAGTTTTTGTTTTCGGGGTTGGGGGTGGGGGTCAGACCCGTGGCAGATTAGAATGCATTATTTCCCACTGACTGGATTTCAAGACAGAGCAAGGCATCTTGTCGATAATAAAACATCTTTGTTGGAGCGCGTCATTTGGCCAATCACAACCTCAGGATAGACAGGGGAAGGAGACAACAGCGAAATCTTTGAACCGAAGTAAAAAAAAAAAAAGACTGCAACGCGAGTCCAGAGAGCTCTGTGTGTTTTGTATATTTTAGATAATAATTTGGGTGGTTGAAAATTAATAAACTCTAACACACATGTTGGTGTTTCCAACAATGTTTTATTAAGCTTAAATTTATTTTTTACAATTGACTTAATTTGTTGGTATTGTAGGAAATATTTATTATCAATGTCATATTGTATTATTAATTTATTAAATGGAATAAAGTCTCTGACTGTTGTTTGTGCCTATGCACCAAACGGCAGCTCAGACTACCCACCCTTTTTGGAGTCCTTGGAGGGGGTATTGGAGAGTGCGCCTCCTGGGGACTCCCTTGTTCTACTGGGGGACTTCAACGCTCACGTGGGCAATGACAGTGAGACCTGGAGGGGTGTGGTTGGGAGGAACGGCCCCCCTGATCTGAACCAGAGTGGTGTTCTGTTATTGGACTTCTGTGCTCGTCATGGATTGTCCATAACGAACACCATGTTTAAGCATAAGGGTGTCCATATGTGCTCTTGGCACCAGGACACCCTAGGTCGCAGTTCGATGATCGACTTTGTTGTCGTCTCATCTGATCTGCGGCCGCATGTCTTGGACACTCGGGTGAGGAGAGGGGCGGAGCTGTCTACTGACCACTACCTGGTGGTGAGTTGGCTCCGATGGTGGGGGAGGATGCCGGTCAGACCTGGCAGACCCAAACGTATCGTGAGGGTCTGCTGGGAACGTCTGGCAGAGTCTCCCGTAAGACGGAGCTTTAACTCCCACCTCCGGGAGAGCTTTGAACACGTTCCGAGGGAGGCGGGGGACATGGAGTCCGAGTGGGCCGTGTTCCGCGCCTCTATTGTCGAGGCAGCTTATCGGAGCTGTGGCCGCAAGGTTGTTGGTGCCTGTCGAGGTGGCAACCCTCGAACCCGGTGGTGGACACCGGCAGTGAGGGATGCTGTCAGGCTGAAGAAGGAGTCCTATTGGGCCTTTTTGGCTTGTGGGACCCCGGAAGCAGCTGATAGGTACCGGCAGTCCAAGCGGCATGCGGCTCGGGTGGTTGCTGAGGCAAAAACTCGGGCGTGGGAGGAGTTCGGAGAGGCCATGGAGAATGACTTCCGTACGGCTTCGAGGCGATTCTGGTCCACCATCCGGCGTCTCAGGGGGGGAAAGAGGTACGAGACCAACACCATTTATGGTGGGGGTGGCGTGCTGCTGACCTCAACTCGGGATGTTGTGAGTCGGTGGGCGGAATACTTCGAAGACCTCCTCAATCCTACTGGCACGTCTTCCACTGAGGAAGCAGAGCCTGGGGACTTTGGGTCGGGTTCTCCGATCTCTGGTGCTGAGGTCGCCGAGGTGGTTAAAAAGCTCCGCGGTGGCAAGGCTCCGGGGGTGGATGAGATTCGCCCGGAGTTCCTTAGGGCTCTGGATGTTGTAGGGTTGTGTTGGCTTACGCGACTCTGCAATATCGCGTGGACATCGGGGGCAGTTCCCTTGGATTGGCAGACTGGGGTGGTGGTTCCCCTATTTAAAAAGGGGGACCGTAGGGTGTGTTCCAACTATAGGGGGATCACACTCTTAAGCCTCCCTGGTAAGGTCTATTCAGGGGTTCTGGAGAGGAGGGTCCGTCGGATAGTCGAACCTCGGATTCAGGAGGAGCAGTGTGGTTTTCGTGCTGGTCGTGGAACACTGGACCAGCTCTACACCCTCAGCAGGGTCCTGGAGGGTGCGTGGGAGTTTGCCCAACCAGTTTACATGTGTTTTGTGGACTTGGAGAAGGCATTCGACCGCGTCCCTCGGGGGGTTCTGTGGGGGGTACTCCGGGAGTATGGGGTACCAGGCCCTTTGATAAGGGCTGTTAGGTCCCTGTACGACCGGTGTCAGAGCTTGGTCCGCATTGCCGGCAGTAAGTCAGGCTCGTTTCCGGTGAGAGTTGGACTCCGCCAAGGTTGCCCTTTGTCACCGATTCTGTTCATAACTTTTATGGACAGAATTTCTAGGCGCAGCCAAGGTGTTGAGAGGATCCGTTTTGGTGACCTTAGAATCGCTTCTCTGTTTTTTGCAGATGATGTGGTCCTACTGGCTTCATCAGTTCGTGATTTACAACTTTCACTGGAGCGGTTTGCAGCCGAGTGTGATGCGGCCGGGATGAGGATCAGTTCCTCCAAATCCGAGGCCATGGTCTTGAGCCGGAAAAGGGTAGCATGCCCTCTCCGGGTCGGGGAGGAGGTCCTGCCCCAAGTGGAGGAGTTTAAGTATCTCGGGATCTTGTTCACGAATGAGGGAAAACTGGAGCGTGAGATCGATAGGCGGATAGGTGCAGCGTCCGCAGTGAAGCGGGCGCTGTACCGGTCTGTCGTGGTGAAGAGAGAGCTGAGTCAAAAGGCAAAGCTCTCAATTTACCGATCGATCTACGTTCCCACCCTCATCTATGGTCATGAGCTTTGGGTTATGACCGAAAGAACAAGATCTCGGATACAAGCGGCTGAAATGAGTTTTCTCCGCAGGGTGGCTGGACTCTCCCTTAGAGATAGGGTGAGAAGCTCAGTCATCCGGGAGGGACTCGGAGTAGAGCCGCTGCTTCTCCACATCGAGAGGAGCCAGTTGAGGTGGCTCGGGCATCTGGTTAGGATGCCTCCTGGACGCCTCCCTGGTGAGGTGTTCCGGGCATGTCCCACCGGGAGGAGACCCAGAGGAAGACCCAGGACGCGCTGGAGGGACTATGTTTCTCGGCTGGCCTGGGAACGCCTTGGGATTCCCCCGGAGGAACTGCTCCAAGTGGCTGGGGAGAGGGAAGTCTGGGCCTCCCTACTTAGGCTGCTACCCCGCGACCCGACCCCGGATAAGCGGAAGAAGATGGATGGATGGATGGATGAATAAAGTCTATACCCTCAAATATGTGTTTCAGACATTCAATTCTTTTCATTCTCCAACCTGGGAAATTTAACATATTATTTTCTTGTTGAATGTCAGGATTGTTCCAGAGAGGTGTATGTCTAGATGGGAGTAGTGAAGAGGCGCGTTTTGAGTTTTTGAAGCGGCGCGCCGACACGCGGCAGTTCCTTTCCACGCACGCGCGCGTCCAAAACAACCTACGCGTTGAGCAGCGTCGAGCCGACAAAGTCTCAAAAGTTGATGTTTTTGCGGCTCGACGTTGCTCGACGCGTCCAGCAACCAATCGGGAGAGCCTCTGCTATGTGATGACGCAACGACAACGGGACTTTTTTTGGACTTTTTAAACTTACCTCATCGAGCCTCCATGAATTGGAACCAGACTCCGGTAAGAATCTTGGCATTTTAAACAGTTGCTGCTGTCCGCTCAGCGTACGATCACCCCAAACATAAAAAAAAAAACGTTTTAATCTCAACAAAGACTGTCGGAGCTGCAGTTCGGCTCGTAGAAAACCCACTCCAGTAGAAACGGGGGTCACGTGCTGCTGATTTTATCTGCCAGCAGCATGAAAACACAACAACTGATGACCCTCTGCCTCCCCCTAGTGCGCGTCATCAGACGCGTCCCAGTGGGTACCCGGCATCAGTGACAAGCGCCCAAAAGGGGGCGGCAGGAGCGTTCTGACAATTTAGGTGGGTACCCGGCATAAGGATGGATAAATGGTCTGAAGAACCAGAATACTGGTCCTAATATTGGTAACTTTATTGATAAAATAATTTAAATCCAATTGTAATTTGCATACGTGAAATCACTTGGAGACAAAAATGCTGGAGAGACAATGTTCTTGATTGAATCAAATAACATTTTTGGATTTCGTCCTTTGGAATTGATGAGATTAACAAACTAATGAGCTCTGGCAGTCTTGAACATCTCATTCAAAAGAGCTGGACAGTTCTTTAAGGTGTAGTCTTTGAACCACCAGTCCAGTACGTTTCCACAAACGTTCAGTTTTCCGACATGTTCTCCTCAAACTAAGGATTTCACTGTTGATCCCAGGACAGCTTGTATACCCTGATGCATGCTCAATAATCCAGGTAGCAAAATCTAAAAAAGCTAAGTCTGGTCCTCTGGACATTCAAAAAATAAAACAAAACAAAGCAACAAAAAAAATGTAGAAACGTTTCGTCTTTCGTCCGAAAGACGAAAGACTTCATCCACAAGCTTGTATACTGGACATGCTCTGTTTTAAAGGTGCTATAATATCCAATATTTCCATACAGGTGGTGTTAAAACAAGAAACAACTGAATCCACATTCATGATATCATAATCTAAAGAGGCAGAATCATATAGAGAAATAAAAGCTTCAGGAGTGTGCTCAGAGATGATCCACCTTTGGATCAAAAGGCTAGAAGGAGCTGGATCAGGACTGAAAGACGTTAAAATAAATACATTTGTGATCACTTGGATATCCTCCACACAAACATCTTCCACATCCAGACCTAAAGAAAAAAGAAGGTCCAGTGTATGGCCTTTATACTGAGTGGGGACACAGACATGTTGAGTAAAGTGAAATGAGTCTGTGATGGATATAAGGTCTGCTTCTGCCTTACAGGTAACATCATCAATGTGTAAATTAAAATCACCCAAAACTAATACATTCTCCAACTTAATAATGGAGGACAGAAAATCAGATAAATATACAATAGTTGTACCTGGAGGTCTATAAACTAAAATACAGTAAAATATTTTCAAAGAGCCAACTTTAATTATTTGCTGCTCAAATGTAGAGAATGGGGCTGGATTTACAAATCTGCAAAAGTGGTTGTTAACCAGATTCAAGATGGCCGCCACAGATAATCCACCTTAGCCTGTACCAAAGCATCTGTAACAGGGAGTTTTTCAGATAGTGAGCTAAAATGTGGTGTGGTAGTAGCTGAGAGTCACAGCTGGTTGGAGAGTGACCCCAGGATGCAGAAAGAACGAGGAACTTTAATGATGAACTAAAGCACAGATTCTTAACTGTTGGGTCGTGACCCACAAGTTGTCCAGGATCTCCACCTCTATGGCTCTAAACAAATCAGTTTTTCAAATGTGGGACTGAGTTCACATCAATGTTCACTAGAAAACACCAGAACTGTTACTGTTAACATGAGAGGCTGATTACAGTACATCAGGGGTGTCAAAGTCAAATACGCCGAGGGCCAAAAAACAAATTTGCCAAGGGCTGGACTGGTTCAATGTTTATTATAAGGGGGTGATCTAAGAATTTTTTTCTTCTTTCTGCACTCTTTTCATTCAGTAGCTGTGTTTCCATCCATTTTCATTTCGTATTTTGAGCTACCTCGCAAATATGTAAATACAAATTAATGCAGATCAGAAGTGTTTCCATCTACTGGCTTGAAGCGCTTCTTCCAAGCCGCGCACAGCGTCATTACGTCAGACGTCAGCGTCATTACGTCAGACGTCAGCGTCATTACGTCAGACGTCAGCACTGCGCATGTCTACAGTAAACAGGAAGTAGCGGTTGAAAACAGAACCCGGCCACACATCTCATCAAAATGGAGAGAATATTTCAGGTACGTGTTGCTATCGGGCGAGTTGTATTTATTCTGTCATGCCAACTAGTTTTAGCGATGTTACATGTTGTCCGGAGCGGAAACAGCTGATCAGTCACGTGACGTGAATGTTCGCTACGGCAGCACGAGTCGGCAAATGTGTTTCCATCTGTCGTTTTGCGCATCTGCTCATTTTCGCAGATCCCAAAAACCACCTCAAGCGAGCGTATAAACTTTTTGGCGAACTTGAGAAAGTAAATACGGATTTTGCCGTTTCCATTAAGCTTTTCTGCTGCGATACTTCAAAATGCGCACCTAGAAACCTTGATGGAAACACGGCTAGTGTTTTCTTTTTGATGAATTTGTTTTATTTTGTCTCTTTTAAATGAATGAATAAATTAATTAAATAAAATATTAAATAGCTTTACATCTGCTAAGTTCATGGCATAAATCAACACAGACATGTTCCTGCTTTTAGTATTTTACATTGTTTTATAATGTAGCTGTTTTGTTTTGTTTTTTAATAGTTTTCTTGTGATTTTTAATTAATATGCTTTATTATGATTGTTTACTGTTGGCTGCAAGTATCAAGCTGTGAAATCCTTCATTTTCTACAGCTGGTAGCTGTTGGTCATAAATTACGATGAAGTTTAGCAACTTCTCTGTGAACATTTGAGCTCCATGGTTTCAGCGGTGTGTTTTTCTTGTTCAATCCGGGGCGGGCACTCAGATTTCGGTCAGCCACTCTCAGCCTGTCCCTCCTACGAGACGGTCAGACAGCGAGTCGGAACTGGCCGCAGTTGGTCGCCCTGTTTCGGTTCAGTGAGAGTGGCGTCCCGCTGAAGCCCCAGAGCTCGAAAGTCCAACGTAAAACTAACTTGACCACGGTTTAATGTGGCGCTATGACTCTGCAGACATTTCACGTTGCTGTCTTGCAGTGCTTAGTGTAAAATACTTCCAAACAGTGGACATGTTACGATGAAAAGTTGGCTAGCTGTTAGCTAAAGTGCTACTCACAGTCTGCACGCTGTAGCTGGCTGCAAACTATGGAATGGATTTCCTGAATGTGACGTGAGGTGGGTCTTATTACTCTGGGTTCATGAGACACTACTCCGGATCGGATCGGACCCATCCCTACTACCTTTGCATTGTGGGGAATGTAGTGTTGGTGCGTGCAAAACACCAGCGGGTGGCTGTGGCCTGCGGGCCGGTTCTAATAGTCATTAAATAAAACAGGCCCCCTCCCTCTTGGTTTTCAAATCCCGTTTAAAGACCCATTACTATTCTGTCGCTTTCAACACCAGCTGATCGGTGTTTGGTCGTTTTATTTATGATCTGCAATGTTTTTATGTCTTTTGTTATGTGCTTTGTTGTGTGTGTTGCCTGTTGTTTGTTTGTTTGTACAGCACTTTGGTTTGGCCTTGTCGCTGTTTAAAGTGCTTTATAAATAAAATACCATACCATACAATTTTATTTATAAAGCACTTTAAACAGGAACAAGTCCAACCAAAGTGCTGGACAAACAAACAAACAACAGGCAACGCACACAATGAAGTACAACATGAAAGACATAAAAACATTGCAGATCATAAATAAAACGATCAAATACAAATCAGCTGGTGTTGAAAGCAACGGAATAGTAGTGAGTTTTTAACCGGGATTTGAAAACTGCGAGGGAGGGGGCCTGTCTGACAGGTAGAGGTAACTCGTTCTTTGTAGCACTTTGAGATTTTTATTAATGAAAAGTGCATTATAAATGTAATTCATTATTATTATTATTACTGTATTATTATTATAGAGTCTTGGGCCTGCTACGGAGAAGGCCCTGTCACCTCTGCGCTTAAGGCGAGTTACTGGAACTCTCAAAAGTACCCGGTCCTCTGACCTCAAAGCACGTGGTGGGACATATGGGTGTATCAAATCCGAGAGATCGGCGGGGGCAAGACTGTTCAGTGATTTGTAGACGTACAGGAGAATTTTGAACTGGATTCTAAGATGAACCGGTAGCCAGGGAGGCCAAGACTGGTGTAATGTGCTCTCTTTTGCGTGTGCTGGTTAAAAATCGGGCTGCTGCGTTCTGAACCAGTTGTAATCGTGCAATGGTGGCCTGACTGACGCCAAGCAGAAGTGAATTGCAGTAATCAAGCCTAGATGTAATAAATGCGTGAATTACTGTCTCCAGGTTATGGTTAAAATGGTATGGTATGGTATGGTAAATATCATCCAGGGGGCCATAGATAATTAATTTGCGG
>JBBPBX010075751.1:0-17274 GCA_038048925.1 Garcialebias charrua | reverse complement strand
GTAGTTTTGTTATTGTTAAAAATAACTTAAATCAGTGTCCTGTTGGTCACATTAAAGTGTAAAGACATATGACGGTGGCTCAGTTGGTAAAGCTGTTTCCTCTCAGCAAGAAGGTTGCCGGATCGAATCCTGGCCAGGGGGCCTTTCTGGGTGGAGTTTGCATGTTCTCTCCATGAATGCATAGGTTTTCTCTGGGTACTCCAGTTTCCTCCCACAGACTAAAAACATGCATGTTAAGCTGACTGGTAACTCTAAATTGTCTCTAGGTGTGAGTGAGTGAACGGTTGTTTGTCTCTGTGATGGACTGGAGACCTGTCCTGAGTGTCCCCCGCCTCTCGCACAGTGATGACTGGATATGGGCACCAGTGACTTCTGTGGCCCGAAAAGGAAGAAGCGGGTAAAGATAATGGATGGATATATAAAGGTGTACACAAGCATCATGGCAGCAGTCAAGATAGTGGACACAAGTATCGTGCTGATGTGCATTTATTATAGTCTGTCCAAAATGATTTGAAGACTAAATTCAGTATGAAACAAAGATCTGAATTTAAATTTCATCAAATATGAGGTAAAAGGCATAAATCAACATTTTACTCCTCAAAACCAACAACTAGCAAATAAATAAATACATTTTTTTTAATCGTAGTTGAACAGATTTTTCAGAAATAAGTATTGTTTAGTATTTGTTGCCAAAAATAAACCTATTGTCACATTTATGTGCTAAATGATGGCGATGCATTTTCCCTTCATATATTGGACCCTTAAACAACCTGGATCCAGTCCATGGACCAAAGAAGTTCACCACAAACCAGAAAACCTTCTTATCATTGTACATGTATCATTAAATGGTTAACATGTGTTTGAAGTAGCTTTAAAGCTGCAGTCTGTAAGTTTTCTAAAAATATATTTTTAACATATTTCTTCACTCTGTCACTATCTCCTGACAGACTGACGTTAGACAAGTAATCTCTGAAAAAAACTATAGTCCCCTTGCTTCTCCAGGTGTTACTAAAAGCATTTCTAAAAACCCACAGTGACCCGCCGTTAACCAGCCAATAAAAACAGAGTTTTTAACCAGCCAATAAAAACAGAGCTTCTCACTTCTCACGCTCCTAACCCACGCCCCCGCCTGTCCCAGCCCCAGCGGCCGCGCACGTTCTCGTTCAAAGGATTGCAAAGCAATGCAAAACTGTTTTCAAAGGTGGGCGCCAGACCGCTAGGGAGCGCTAATGCGCTAATCCGCTTATAGCGTACCTAAACAATTTGTTAGCTTTACAGCGGATTGACTAACTTTTATAATTCATAAGCGGATTTGCGCTATTTTTATTTAAAATGCAGTATTGCTAATAACTAATTATCTATCAGTAAAAACGAAAAAACTTATTTACGGGCTGCTAACAGACCATATCCTGTCAGCGCCGGATGTGGTCCGTGACAAAAAAGCGTCCCTCAGTCCCGCTGCAGCAGGTGTACTGGTGTACTTGGTATCCTTCAAGACCGAGGCTTTCCCAAAATGCATTGCGTTTACACTGCGCGTGCGTATTGAGGGAAAATTTTGGATGATGTTATGGCGGACGAAGCGACGGAATACACTTTTAAAAGTAAGTTATGTTAAAATGTGGGATTAAAAAATTAAAAGCCTAAAGCGGTTATGATTTTAAGCAGATGATAGGCTTTTGTCATTTGCGTAGACATTTTTTTGTATTATTTTTTGTCGGAGATTAGCTCGTACAATGGGTCCCATAATATTTTCGCCGCTAAGCTAATTTTACTTTTTATTTTTTATTTTTTAAGGGAGCAAGGAGTAGACCGAAGCTTTTATCAAGCTTTTATTATTAAACCGTCCACACTTGTTCATTCAGAAAACATTTATGCACGATTATGGCCGCTTATGTTTTCACGTATTTAACCTGTACAAATGAGTATATATGGCTACAAAATGCAAAGTAGAAGTGTTTATCCCTGCTGAGGAAAGTGACCAGCTCTTAATTAGACCTGTGAGTTAATAATTAAGCTTTTATTAAGCTTCAGATTGAAAACAGCCACCTTTTCACGAGTGCAAAACAAATCTGCAGCTGTGTTATGGAGGTACACGACTGAATCAATTTATTCATCTTATGCTTCTGACTGAGTACAGTTTCATTAACCTTCATACTGTACAGAACCTGTGATCTTAATGAAGTACTGTACAGCTCTTCTTGTGTTGTGCGGTGGAAACTACAGTTTTTCTAAGACATTATTTTCCATGTTTCCCCTCTTCATTCATTTTATGTTGCTGTTATTAGGATAATTTTGGAGAAGATGGGGCCTGCATGACAAGGTAAATCCTCTGCAGGCAAAAAAGATATAGGATAATCTAAAAAAATAAATACAAAGTATGTGCATGTGTAATGAAGAATATAATTTGTACGTGCAGCTGTTAATACATGTAAAGTTTTTTTTTTATGTTTGTTGCTCTTTTTGCCAACTGTGATGTTTCCTCTGTTCAGGACTGTAAATATCCAGACGGGTCAAGGAGTTAATGGGAAGCTGCTGCTGTGACTTGGTCCTGGTTTGTCCTCATGGACGAGGTTTTAGGACAGACCTTCCACTGCACCTCCTGTCCTAACTGTCTCCATCACTGAGGACACTCCAGGTCCGAGCGCAGCAGCAAGTGAGCCAGGGCTGAGGAACGGAGACGGGGAAGAAAGAGGCAGCAGGACAGAGAGGATGATTTATTTCAGTTCATCAGAAGAGATGAAGCAGCAGAGAGAAGAACAAATGTAAGTAGAGACAGAATGGAGAGACTTTTCACAATTCTCAAAAGAATGAGCAAATAAATGAATTAATTTATTGTATTTTTATGTTCTTGATGTAACCAGTGCAGGGGCGGATCTACTGGGGTGGCATGGGGTGGCAGTTGCCACCCCAACAGAGAGCCTTGCCACCCTGTTTGCCACCCCAGCTGGACATTACAAACGCGAACATATTTTTTCCGATAACATTGAATGCAGCACAATGTAGTCATATGGTCCACACTCCTTACCAGTTGGTGGCGGTAATGCTCACCTAACTTTCTTGCCAACTGCCAATAAATTTAAAGAAGAAGAAGCACAATGTACAACTGACTCAAGACATCAAGTTCTGACTGAGTGGCGGGAAGTGAGAAATGAAATGAAAAGAGGACTGAACACACCTGTATTTCTGCTGCCTGTACTTTGGCTGTTTCATGTCTCTCCACTAAAGATACATTGCATCATTTTATTTACATATACAGGTAGTCCCCGACTTACGAACGAGTTCCGTACCTACGTGCCATTCATAAGTCGAAAATTTGTAAGTAGGATCACTTTAAAATAAATAAATAGATGTACAGTACTGTACAGTTACCAAGCACTTAGCCTATCATAACAGTTTTTAAAGATGAAGGAGTGAGTTGAATTGTCTCCCTTTCACATAAAGTGAAAATAGCTCCCTTTTGGAGCCTGCTAGGGAGGAGGGAGACAATTCAACTCACTCCTTAACTGTGTTAGGATAGGCTAAGTGCTTGGTAACTGTACAGTACTGTACATTTATTTTTATTTTAATTTATTTTATTTTTATTTTTTTATAATGAGATGCGTTCATAAGTCTGAAACGTCGTAAGTCGGGGGCGTCGTAAGTCGAGGACTACCTGTATACTGTATATATATATATGTATGTGTGTGGAGGGGGAGGGTGTTGGCACCCACTGAAACATCCTTGCCACCCTCTTGCCACCCCATAGATATTTTTCTAGATCCGCCCCTGCCTTTGTGGCGGTGCCGACACGACTGCAGCTTCGTGCACTCGGCCCATCTTTTAAGACGTGTGCGTAATTTCAATCATGTTGTATTGTGCCCTGTCAATAAAGATATATTCTATTCTTCTACAGACCTGAAATCTTTTCTCAAACTCCCTCAGCAACCCTGAAATCTTGTTTTTGTACTGTTTCACATCAGGAGGAACGCTTGCTGCGCACACGAAGACAGGGAAAATGAGCAGAGTGTCTGCGAATATCTGCTGCGTCTCCCTTACTAAAAACCAGCGCCCCTGGGTCCTAGAGGCACCCGGTTTAAGTAGGACAACATAGGAACTGACTAAAACACAGCGCCTCTAGCGGACAAGATAGGAACTGCAGATTTTTAAGAAAATAGCGTTTATTCTTTTTTTTAATAATTCAAATTTATCCGCGGGCCGACTAAAACCCCCTGGCGGGCCGGATCCGCCCCCCGGGCCACATGTTTGACACCCCTGCATTAGACTCTTTGTCTGGTTCAGATGAGATTTCCAGAATTTTGGAAGCTGACCAGTTGACAAAGGAAGACACACTGTGGTCCTCATCTCTTCTGATGACCAGGACTAAATATCCACACTATTGAGTGACACCACTACATATGAGACCTTGAAGATGCACCCAACCAGCACAAGGAGAAGACCAGACACCTCCAACAACCTGGAAATTAAAGATAATCGATTGTTCCTTTTACCACAGATTATATCCAGGGGAAGCCGTACTTAAATGAACGTTCCAAAATCCACAAAACAGGAACATCACTCAAACCCATCGTCAGCAGCATAAACTCAGTGACGTATAATATTTCAAAACATCTTGCTGCTTGTTACGTGCCCTAGGCACGTTTTTATTCATTTCTGTGGGATATTGTGTTAAAAGGTTTTGGGAGGCTGATTGACTTTAGCTGAGTATTTAATTGGATCACGCTATAGGGTTGTTGGTCCGCCTATAAATAGGCTGGGTTGCGGAGATCCAGGCAGATCCAAGCCAAAGAAGCAGAAGAAGCCGAGGAAGAAATAGAAGTAGAGGGGGAGATTCGGAGCAGAAGGGTTTTTGGTTTCCGTCTCTCCGCCTGCACCTGTCAGTCTGGGTTGCCACTCCCGTAGAAGACGCCTTTTGTGTTGGCAGCTGTGTGCGCTCATTCTGAGCACTGAAGACTGAGGCCTGAGCGACCTGTTTGCCGTGGAGTTTTTTTCCCTCCTAGACCAGATGGACCTTCGTTTTTGTTTTTCCATTCTGAAGCTGGATTCGACCTGGTGAGACCGGTTGTACCTTTTTTCGCTTTTTTGTTATCTTAGGCGGGGCCTTTTGAATTTAATCCGGCACCTACAGAGGCTTCGACAGCTCTATATTGGGGTTGGCCCACTGTGGTGCCGTTATATTTTGTTGGACCGGCTCACCAGGTCCGCCTTTTGTTTGTTACTTTTGGGGTCTTGTGGACAGGAGGAAGCTGAAACGTTTTTTCTCTTTCTTTTTTCTCTTCACAGAGCAGCGGAGGCGGCGCTACCAGGGCCGCACCGCCAGAGAGATTAAAAATAAATATATTTTTCTTAACCCTCCTTTTTTGTCTCGTGTCCCTAATATGCTATGTTCCTTGTGGGCGAAACATTGCTATTTTAGCTCCTCTTGAGGGAAACACACCACATCGCATAGAGAACTCCGTGGACTTTGAAAACAAAGTTAAAACATTTGAAGATGCCAGGAGAAACTCTTGTATGTTTTGATGTCACTTCACTTTTCACCTGTACACCCACATCAGAGGCAGAAGAAACTGTCAGAAACATCTTCAACAAGATCTTAGCAGCAGGACCAAATTCACCCCGGAGCAGATCTGTACCTGCTGGACCTTTGTCTTTCCACAACTTATTTCAAGTTCAACGACAGTTTTTAACAACAGAAACATGGTTGTACCATGGGATGTCCAGTTTCACTGATTGTGGTCAATCTTTACAGGGAGGAAATGGAAGCCCTGGACTCTTTCAAGGGAACAACACAGAGCCACCGGTTCAGATATGTGGATGACACTTGGGTCAACATCCTTGCAACAGAAGTGGAAGCGTTCAGCACATCACCTCTGTGGACATCAAGTTTACCTGAGAGGATGTCAACGACAACAAGCTGCCTTTTCTGGACTGTTTGGTGAACATCGAAAGAGATGGAAGCCTCAACATTGAAGTTTACAGGAAACACTCGCACAGATCAGCACCTTCTGTTTGACTCTCACCACCCACTGGGACACAAACTTCCTGTCATCAGAACTTTACACCACCGGCCGAACGTTTCCTCACAAAGAAAGAAAAGGAACAGAAACATCAAAGAAGCTCTCCAAACTTTAATATTTTGCACAGTGTGAAAACTTTCTTATAGAATTAAAAGATTATAAAACTTCAATTATTTTCTTCCATCAAACTCAGCTAAATGAAATACTGTGTGTGGTGATATGTCCTAGTTGGGTTGCCGTAGCTAGTATAGACTGAGCATGCGCAGTGTGTGTGTTTTAGTTGTGAACTGAGCCTGACGAGACGTTAACATGTCGTGCTATTAGCAGTTCAATAAAGCTGAGTTCGCCAAGCTACCTCGTGTCTCCACCGCCCGTTCTTCACAGAAGCAGCCGTTCATGACATGGTGTCAGAAGTGGCCAACAGGACGCCTTACTGAGTGAGTTACTGAGTTAAATGGCAAAGTTCGGTCCACCCGAACCCTTCGACTTCTCGCGCCCGGCAGAATGGCCGATGTGGCGGCGTCGCTTTGATCGCTACAGAATAGCATCAAAGCTGGACGGAGAGAGCGGAGAGGTACAAGTCAACACGCTTCTTTATGCCCTGGGAAGAGAGGCAGAGGCTATTTACGACTCGTTTGTGTACGAGAGAGTAAATGTGGCGGCTGATGAATATGAAGAAATCGAGGAGACACATCCTGAGCTAGATTACACGACGGTAATGGCGAAATTCAGCGACCATTTTGTGCCAAGAAGAAATGTTATTCACGACAGAGCTTGCTTTCATAAAAGAGTGCAGAAAGCCGGAGAGCCTGTTGAAGCATTCGTCAGAAGCTTATATGAACTAGCTCAAAACTGTGAGTTTGGAGGCACAAAAGATGAACACATTCGAGACAGAATTGTGATTGGAATACTGGACCACAGTATTTCTGAAAAACTGCAGTTGGAGGCAAACCTCACGCTGGAACGAGCTATTCAGATAGCAAGGCAAAGTGAACAAATAAAGCAGCAGAGTGCTAGCTTGCGTGTCGAACACATGGTCGACGCAATGAGTCAAGGGGGACGCCATTTTAAAACATCAAAGAGCGACAACGACGCAAGATGGAGGCGAAAACCGGAGCCCAGTGAGCCCAAAGACCCCTTCACATGTTCACGCTGTAATAGACAACATGGAAAAACGCAGCCATGCCCAGCAAAGAACAAGAGGTGCCATAAATGCAATAAATTGGGACATTTTGAAATAGTCTGCAAATCAAAAATGCTGAAAGAGGTAACAGTAGTTTCTAACAATTCAGTAGAGAGTGACGACATGATTTTTCTTGGAGCAGTAACTAATGTAAAGCCAGCTATAATAGAGCAGCCAGATTCAGAAAGTGAGTGGCTTGTAGAATTACCTATAAATGGCTGTACAGTCAGATTTAAAATCGACACAGGTGCAGACATAACAGTGATGTCGCTGACTACATTTAATAGACTGCCAAATAGCCCAAGATTAGTCACAGAAGCTAAAATGCCACTGGTCACCAGCCCTGGAGGTGAAGTCCACTGTGTAGGCAGGTTTATGGCCATAAGTCAGTTTAAAGGACAGAAATACAGTTTCTGGGTCACAGTCATAAAGGGACCCTATGCTCATAACCTGTTGGGAGGTAGTGTAGCTAGGAAGATGGGTTTAGTCAGGAGAATTAATAATATTAATACAGACCTCTTAGAGGATGTTTTTGGAGAAATAGGCCTGCTAAAATGCAACCCGGTAAAAATAGAACTGAGAGCAGATGCAGAGCCCTACAGCCTGACAACGCCACGACGCGTCCCATTTCCTCTCCTTTCTAAGGTTGAGGCAGAACTGAAAAGAATGCTAGATTTGGGCGTCATAGAAGAGGTTACTGAGCCTACTGATTGGTGCGCCCCAATGGTTCCTGTTGAAAAGAAAAACAGCGGCCAAGTAAGAATTTGTGTGGATCTAAAACGCTTAAACAAAGCAGTGAAAAGAGAGCGTTATATTTTACCAACTTTGGAGGACATTGCCCCAAAGCTGGCAGGAGCTAAGGTGTTTTCAACCTTAGACGCGTCATGTGGTTTCTGGCAGATCCCTCTGGATGCAGAGAGCAGAAAACTGACAACATTTATAACCCCCAGTGGTAGATTCTGTTATAAGCGGTTACCTTTTGGTATCACGTCAGCCCCAGAAATCTTTCAAAGACAGTTGTCCACACTGTTAAGTGACCATGAAGGTGTTGTCGTAGTCATGGACGACATCCTTGTTTATGGACAGACTAAAGAGGAACATGACAACCACCTGAATGCAGTTTTGAAAACCATCAAAAACAGCGGCTTGAAGCTGAACAAAGCAAAGTGTCATTTCAGCAAAGCAGAAACTCGTTACTTTGGTCACATCATCAGCGGTGAAGGAATAAAACCAGACCCGACGAAAGTGGAAGCCATCACAAAGATGCAGAGTCCCACAAATGTGGAGGAGCTCCGTCAGGTCCTGGGCCTGATTAACTATGTGGGGAGATTCCTGCCAGACCTCTCCACCAAGCTACACCCGATCACCAGTCTGCTACGACGAGAGAACAAGTGGGTATGGGACGACACACAAGAACAGGCGTTTAAAGCTGTTAAAGCCATGTTGGTGTCAGCTCCAGCTCTTGCATATTATGATGCAAGTAGAAAAACTGTTATCAGCGCAGATGCAAGCAGCTATGGCTTAGGAGCAGCTCTACTACAAGAACACGAGGATGGATTAAAGGGATTGTGACATGATTTTGTAAATTTGAATATTTGTCAGAACATATATATCTTATATCATTGAGCTCTGGTCGTTTTTGCATAATAAATTATAAATATATTAAAATTTCATTCCAAGTTATGATAGTCATTTCTCTGGGACACGCCCCTAAAATTCCGTGCATTCCGCAAAACCGTCATTTGACGTACACGTGGGGAGCCGCTGCTCAACGCGCATGTAATTAATAATGGCGGAGCATGTCGACTCAGACGAGTGCAGCATTTCTAGTATTGATCTAAGCAATTTGTCTTCAGTTTTGGAAGGTCAATATAAGTAGTAGAAGTTTTAATCTTGCTCAAATCATTTTATTGTATACTCTATTAATGGAAAACTTATTAACTTTTACGATTCAGCTTTAAAAAAAACGTGCAGGGAGCCTCGTGGCTTTGAGCACGTCCGATTGCGTTTGAGATCTATCATTTTAAGACAGTAAATCATCCAAAACCCTCATTAATAGACTCTCCCCTAATAAAAACAAACAACAGATCGTACCTGATTGCGCCGACATAATTTAAAAATACCTAAATAGCACCCCGTGTTGACTCGGTAGCTATGCTAATGTCTGTTAGCAAGCAGATGTCGGCAGATAGACCTCACGTCTGACATATATCATTTTTAAACAGTAAATCATCCAAAACCCTCATTAAATGACTCTCCTCTATTAAAAACAAACAACAGATCGTACCTGATTGCGCCGACATAATTTAAAAATACCTAAATAGCACCCCGTGTTGACTCGGTAGCTATGCTAATGTCTGTTAGCAAGCAGATGTCGGCTGATAGACCTCACGTCTGACATATATCATTTTTAAACAGTAAATCATCCAAAACCCTCATTAAATGACTCTCCTCTATTAAAAACAAACAACAGATCGTACCTGATTGCGCCGACATAATTTAAAAATACCTAAATAGCACCCCGTGTTGACTCGGTAGCTATGCTAATGTCTGTTAGCAAGCAGATGTCGGCTGATAGACCTCACGTCTGACATATATCATTTTTAAACAGTAAATCATCCAAAACCCTCATTAAATGACTCTCCTCTATTAAAAACAAACAACAGATCGTACCTGATTGCGCCGACATAATTTAAAAATACCTAAATAGCACCCCGTGTTGACTCGGTAGCTATGCTAATGTCTGTTAGCAAGCAGATGTCGGCTGATAGACCTCACGTCTGACATATATCATTTTTAAACAGTAAATCATCCAAAACCCTCATTAAATGACTCTCCTCTATTAAAAACAAACAACAGATCGTACCTGATTGCGCCGACATAATTTAAAAATACCTAAATAGCACCCCGTGTTGACTCGGTAGCTATGCTAATGTCTGTTAGCAAGCAGATGTCGGCTGATAGACCTCACGTCTGACATATATCATTTTTAAACAGTAAATCATCCAAAACCCTCATTAAATGACTCTCCTCTATTAAAAACAAACAACAGATCGTACCTGATTGCGCCGACATAATTTAAAAATACCTAAATAGCACCCCGTGTTGACTCGGTAGCTATGCTAATGTCTGTTAGCAAGCAGATGTCGGCTGATAGACCTCACGTCTGACATATATCATTTTTAAACAGTAAATCATCCAAAACTCTCATTAATAGACTCTCCCCAAATAAAAACAAACAACAGCTCGTACCTGATAGGCAGTAAGATGGTCGCTGCAGACATAGGACTCTCAGTAGGAACCCATCGGTCACAAGATCTCTGTACTTCCATTCTAGGCAAAGTTTCTCATCTTTTGGGAATTTGTGAAGGCTCACTTGTTCACTGCTGATATTAGAACACCCAAATGCGCGACAACGTGACAGCATTTTTCAAGTTACACCAAAAAAAAAAAGAGTCGATCTTTCACCAAACAAAGGGGCAAGCCAGGCTCCGCCTTATGCCCAGTGCCCACGTGTACGTCACATGAAGATTTGCATAAATTCACGGGGCGTGTCCCAGATAATTCATGGTAAAAAATTACCATAAATTGGAATGAAATTTTAATATATTTATAATTTATTATGCAAAAACGACCAGAGCTCAATGATATAAGATATATATGTTCTGACAAATATTCAAATTTACAAAATCATGTCACAATCCCTTTAAAGCCCGTGGCATTCTGCTCCCGCACGCTGTCTGATGCTGAGAGAAGATACTCTCAAATCGAAAAGGAGTGTTTAGCAGGTGTGTGGGCGTGTGAGCGATTTGCACGCTACGTTCAAGGAATGGACAGTTTCGTTCTGCAAACAGACCACAAACCACTTGTACCACTCATAAACACTTATGACCTGGACAAAGCCCCTCCAAGGTGCCAGAGACTCCTGATGCGGCTTTTAAGATTCAACGTGGAAGCAGAGCACGTTCCAGGCAAACAGTTGGTCGTAGCCGACACCCTATCCAGGAGGCCACAGAGACATGTGAGTGATGAGACTACAGATCACATTGTACAGGCACATGTTGAATCAGTTATGGTGAATGCACCAGCCTCATCCCAAAGACTTTCAAGGATCCGTGAGGCAACTCAGCACGATCATGAACTGCAGCAGATTATAAAGTTCATCAGGAACGGATGGCCGCCAAGAACAGCGAGGAACTCATCTCTTCATCGTTACCATTCAGCACGAGCACATCTCTCAGAAGCTGATGGTTTGGTGTTATTCGAGGACCGGCTGGTCATTCCTTCTGCGCAGAGAGCTGAGGTGCTGTCAGAGATACACAAAGGACATCAAGGACTAACACGGTGCCGAGCACGCGCCAGGATGGCAGTGTGGTGGCCGGGCATCAGTGCTGAGATTAAACAGATTGTGTCAACATGTAAATTCTGCATTGAACACAAACCAACACAGAGGCACGAACCTCTCCTGACTTCTACTCTACCAGGGGGCCCCTGGCAGCGCATAGCAGCAGATCTGTGCGAGCATGAGAGTAAGAATTATCTCATTGTAACGGACTATTATTCCAGAGACATTGAAATAGTTCGTTTGTCTTCCACATCGAGTCGTGAAGTCATAAGTCGACTCAAGAGCATGTTCGTGAGGTGGGGAATTCCACTGGAACTGGTGAGTGATAATGCAACTCAATTTACATCCAGTGACTTCCAGGACTTTTCCAGAGAGTATGGATTTGTGCACGCAACTTCCAGCCCCCACTACCCTCAGGCGAACGGTGCTGCCGAACGAGCGGTTCAGACTGCAAAGAACATTTTGAAGCAGCCTGACCCCCATCTGGCCCTGATGTGCTACAGAGCAACACCTAGTGCTGCTACAGGTGTGAGCCCTGCACTACTGATGACGGGAAGAGAAATCAGAACCACACTTCCAGTGCTGGAGAGCAAGTTGAAAGCTGCTCCAGTGGACAGACATGAGATTCAACAAAAGGACAGACAGACAAAGGAAACCTACAGATTCTTCCACGATCGCCATCATTCTGCACAACCACTTCCTGCACTTCAACCAGGACAAGACGTCAGGATAAAATTGGATGGTGAAAAGAGTTGGAAAACCCCAGCAAAGGTCATCGGCAAATGCCATGAGCCAAGGTCGTATATGGTGGAGACGGAGAATGGAGCTGTATTAAGACGGAACCGGAGACATCTGCAAGCTGTCCCACTTCCCACAGATCAACCAGATCAGCTACAACCACCTGATTCTCCAGTGACACTGAACAGTAGCTTTCCACCTGAAGACGGTGTTGATTCTGCGACCAGAACTCCTGACCAGAGACACATGGGTCCAGAGGTGGAGCGCTCAACTCCAGAAGGTTCACAGGTGACTTCCAGGGGAAGGGTAATCAGAATCCCTCTAAGGTACCGAGACACTTAATGACTAAAAAAAAAAAAGGATAAAGTGAAGTTGACCTGTGTAGTTTGTATGTATAAGTGTGAAACATAGACCTGTGTAGTTTGTATGTATAAGTGTGAAACATAGACCTGTGTAGTTTGTAGGTATAAGGGTGAAACATAGAGTTCTGAAGTGTGGGTAAATAGTAACTGGAAAAATGTTTAGTTGAAACATAGATGTGGGTAAATAGTAACCGGGAAAATATTTAGTTGTTCACCGAATTAATAGGAACAGCAACTATCGAGGGCAGAATAATCCCTACGTTGCTGTGGACCGAGGGCAGTCGACCCCAACGTCCTAGTGTTCGGATGTTATATACAGGGTAGTTTAGAAACGTGTGTTTCCTGCTAAAAGGGGGAGATGTGGTGATATGTCCTAGTTGGGTTGCCGTAGCTAGTATAGACTGAGCATGCGCAGTGTGTGTGTTTTAGTTGTGAACTGAGCCTGACGAGACGTTAACATGTCGTGCTATTAGCAGTTCAATAAAGCTGAGTTCGCCAAGCTACCTCGTGTCTCCACCGCCCGTTCTTCACAGAAGCAGCCGTTCATGACACTGTGAAAATGTCATTTCATAATTTGTGTAGTTTTTATCACAGGTCTTAAATGTTTAAAACTCTCTCACTCCTTACAAACATTCACACCAGATTTGACCTGTTTTCTTCTTTATCATTAATTTTATCCACATTAATCTGAGCCTTTGCTGGAGCGTTTAGGAGCAGTAGGAGATTTGAGCTTCTTGTCTTTGTGGAGCTGAGTTCTCTAAGCTTGATATTTGCCACTGGAGGTCAAACTCCTTCAGTGAGTCAGGATTAGAGCTGGGCTTCACCTCCACATGGTTTTACACAGAAAATCTAACAGGTCGATGTCTTCCTTCCAGTTCATCAAAGTCTGAACCACCTACAAAGAGTTTGCAAGAGATCACCTTTCCTGTAAAAACAAACAAACAAAAATAAACAGTACATAATAAGTCTTTATTTAATATTACAGTGTATATAGTAGTATGAAAACATTTATATTTGCTGTATTTCTCCCATGTAGAAAAACCCAGATAATGTGTGCAGTGGTTCTCAAGGGAATGAAAAGACGTTTAAAAAAAAAACCTGAACATGATCTAACATTTAAAAAACAAGATGGTCAAAGTCAAAGTCAAAGTCAACTTTATTGTCAGATCTGCAATATGTACAGTGCAGGACATACACAGGACCGAAATTGCGTTTCTCTCAGTCCCTCGGTGCAACAGTAAACATCTAAACATTGAAACACTGAAACATATAATAATAGACATAAGCATAAAATAGTAAACCTAACACTGTCCTGAGTTTTTTGCATAGTGGTATAAGAGTATGAAAATTTACACCAACTCTAAAACTAAAACATTAAACATTTAATGAACATAATATTGTCCTGAGTTTTTGCATACTAGTATAAAAAAAGAGTATAAAAAGTATAACTAAAATAAACTAAAGGTTTCTAGCATTGACATTTGCAAAGTGGCAAAGCAGCGTATGAGTCAATGTACACAGTATATGTATGAGGTAGTAGTTGATGTTGTTGTAGAGGCAAAAAGTGGCATATGCAGTAAGGCACATTGGGCATCCCTAAATAAGACCGTTCAGAGCACACTGTATATGTACCAGCAGTGGTGTAGATATTAGAGTAGTGTAAATAAATGTAAACAGTAGTAATTACATGTAAGCAGTAGTAATAAAAGTAAACAGTATTAATGCACAAGGACGAAATGTCTCAAGTTTATAGCATGAAATTATTTTATTTAGGAGGCATTGTGTTTCTGAAAAGCATAAAGCATATGAAAGTTAAAAAAAAACATAAAAAAAATACATTTAAAAAGCTGCGAGTTTTGTTCTGATTTTCCTGCAGAAACAGAAATAATTTCCACCACCAGAGGGCAGTGTTTACACAACATGAAAATATACACGAATGGATTCATAAAAACAATCTAATGGGGGGAAAAACATGTTCTAATGATCAGTTAACAACAATTTATTAAGTTTTACTGTAACTAAATCATTTAATTCATCATAATTTATATGAAGTAATTTATGAAGATGAAAGAAAAGTTGTTTTGTTCTCAACCTTGAAGTTTCTGCCGTGATTCTTCCTCCTCCTCTTCCTGCTCCGCCTCCTCCTTTCAAACAGCAGCGTCACTCTGTTCACAGTTTCTTGTTCCTCCCCATCAGATCTACGATCTGAGCTCAGACTGGTTCAGGCTGGTTTCATTTATCAGGAAGTGAAACTTCCACACACGCTGAGAGGTGAAATGGCGCAGAAAGGAGTTCAGCTGGACAGAGAAAGTTTCTCTTGTTCCATCTGTCTGGATCTACTGAAGGATCCGGTGACTATTCCCTGTGGACACAGCTACTGCATGAAGTGTATTGAAGACTTCTGGGATGGAGAGGATCAGAAGAAGATCCACAGCTGCCCTCAGTGCAGGAAGACCTTCACACCGAGGCCTGTTCTGGTGAAAAACATCCTGTTAGCAGCTTTAGTGGAGCAGATGAAGACGAGTGGACTCCAAGCTGCTCCTGATGATCACAGCTGTGCTGGACCTGAACATGTGGCCTGTGATGTCTGCACTGGAAGAAAACTAAAAGCCATCAAGTCCTGTTTGACGTGTTTGGTCTCTTACTGTGAGGAACACGTCCAGCCTCATTATGATGTAGCTCAGTTAAAGAAACATCAGCTGGTGGAGCCCTCCAAGAAGCTCCATGAGAACATCTGCTCTCGTCACGATGAGGTGATGAAGATGTTCTGTCGCACTGATCAGCAGATCATCTGTCACGTCTGCACGGTGGATGAACATAAAGGCCACGACGTCGTCTCAGCTGCAGCTGAAAGGAGAGAGAAGCAGAAGGAGCTCCAGGTGAGGAGAGAGAACATCCAGCAGAGAATCCAGGGCAGAGAGACAGATGTGAAGCTGCTTCAGCAGCAGCTGGAGGACATCAACGTCTCTGCTGATCAAACAGTGGAGGACAGTGAGAAGATCTTCAGTGAGCTGATCCGGCTCGTCCAGAAAAGAAGCTCCGAGGTGAAGCAGCAGATCAGATCCCAGCAGGAAACTGAGGCCAGTCGAGTCGGAGATCTTCAGGAGAAGCTGCAGCAGGAGATCACTGATCTGAAGAGGAAAGATGCTGAGCTGAAGCAGCTCTCACACACAGAGGACCACAACCAGTTTGTCCACAGCTACCAGTCAGTGTCAGCACCCAGTGAGTCTCCACACTCATCCAGCATCAGTGATGCTCCTCTGAGATACTTTGAAGACGTGACAGCAGCTGTGTCCCAGCTCAGAGACAAACTAGAGGACATTCTGAGAGACACGTGGACAAACATGTCACTGAGAGGGACTGAAGGTTTACTGTCAGAACCAGAACCAAAGAGCAGAGCGGACTTCTTCAGATGTTCATGTGACATCACTCTGGATCCAAACACAGCTCACACACTCCTGTTATTATCTGAGGGGAACAGAAAAGTAACATTAATGAGACAAAAACAGTTTTATCCTGATCATCCAGAGAGATTTACTAAATATATTCAGATTCTGAGTAAGGAGAGTCTGACTGGACGTTGTTACTGGGAGGTGAAGTTGGGAGGAATTGTAATTGTAGCTGTCGCATACAAGGATGTTGATAAAACACAGAGTTCATTTGGACATAATGATAAATCCTGGGCTTTACATTGTGGCAAAAACATTAATGTGTTTTATCACAACAGCATCAGAACTCCCATCTCAGGTGGTGATGTGTCCAGAGTTGGAGTGTACCTGGATCACAGAGCAGGTGTTCTGTCTTTCTACAGCGTCTCTGAGACCATGACTCTCCTCCACAAAGTCCAGACCTCCTTTACTCAACCACTACATGCTGGAATATGTCCCTGGCGTTATGGATCCACAGCTGAGATCTGTAAACTAAAATAATTTTGTTTCTTGTTGTCTCCACTGCTCAGAGATCAACGTGTCCAACAGTTTTTGTTGACATTATTGTCCCATCATCTGTTTTACGTGCAGCTCTGATTTATTCAGGTTGTTGATGCACGAGCAAAATAAAAACTTGGAACAGACCTGAAAAATTACAGAACGAAGAACTTTGATCACATGTAGCCATGTTTTGTTTTTTACTCCTAAAACAGGTGAGATGATGTTTTTTCAGTAAAATGTCTCTTTTACATGAAACTTTCCCGTTGGTTCAGAGTTTTTAACTCACAGAAAGATTCATTCAAAGATCAAGAAACAAGAACTGATGTTTGTTGAAGCTGCAACTCCACAACTTTCTCTTTTTACACTTTTCATTTACCAACATTTTGATTCTGCTGACAGATGAGATGTGTTGTTATTTAGTCACAGATGTAAATTAAAATGTAACAAATCAGAAAACATGAGATGAACTAATTCAAACAACAGAGACACATTTTATGATCTACTTCATAATAAACCCTTTCTAGACATTTCTAGAACAGGAGAATCAATATTTGCACATTTTGTAAAGGATGTTCACTGTTTTCACTTGAACGCAGCGTCACTTGAACGCAGCGTCAGTGGAACAAGCTGTGACTCGTGAAAACAAAGAGATTGATGTTTAAATCTCTTGGACTTGTTTTAAAGGTGGAAACTGGAGCAAACT
>JBBPBX010075750.1:0-17275 GCA_038048925.1 Garcialebias charrua | reverse complement strand
TTGTTGATATTTTTATATTTTAGACTAAAAAAGACCAGATTATCATAAAGAAGGAAAAATAATGTGATCTTTCCCAATTAAAAAATAAAATAATGAACTATGCAGGTCTAGGTAAATTATTTTAATTGTGGAAAAATTAAATATCCTACTTCGAATAAATAAAGTTAACTTATGTTTTACTCCTTCTATTAGTTCTAGTATTCACACATTTGCAAAGGAAATGACAGGAAAAACTGCTAAAACTAGCCCTTTTTGTTGTTATAAGAACAAATAAAATTCAGTTTAAAGTTAGTTTTGATCAAAGCTTGGAAGAGCCACTGCTGAGGGACCAAAGAGCCGCATGTGGCTCCAGAGCCGCAGGTTGCAGACCCCTGCACTAGCCCAACCAAAGTCCAGAACCCCTTACATTTTAAGACAGGTTTACAAGAAATCTAAAATAACTACCTATCAGCCTCTTTCAAACCAGTTATGTGATCACAATCTGACAGGCTTACCTTTGTGCTTGACGGATTTTTCATGCTGACGGACATCGTTCCTTCCCCCATGAGAGAGAGACACTAAAGTCGCGGTTACAAATCTTAAAAAACGCGTAATAAACTTTAGGAAAGTAAATTCGCTGTCCCATTTTTCAACATATTTACACGAAGTCTTAACTTTTTTGGCAGGGACGCGTTCTCTCTCGTTACTTCCATCTCTGTGTTTTTCCGGGTTTGTTCCTGACCGCGCCAGCCCTAACATCGCGAGAACTGCCACCGAGGCGACTGCAGGTGGCAGTTCTCGCGAGACTAGTGACAGAGGCACCGGAATGTTTTTTTTTTCTTTTTTTTAATAATATTATAATACGGGAGATTTCCGGGAAAATAATAATTCGGGATCACGACGGGAAAGAGGGGTAAAATACGGTAGTTTCCCGGCCAAAACGGGAGACTTGACAGATATGCTCGAAACGCCCCTGCCGTCCCCTTTTGGCCGCTTGACACGGTCCCACTGCCACTGAAGACCGTCTGATGACGCCCACTAGGGGGCAGCAGAGGGAGGGGTCTAGCTCGTCTTCCGGGTTCAGTTGTTGTGTTAACTGCACCTCGGACGGTCTTTGATGAGATTAAAACGTTTTTTTTATGTTTGGGGTGATCTACACTGGAGAGAACAGCAGCCTGTCAGCAGCAACTGTAAAAATGCCACGTTTATTACCGGAGTTTGGTTCCAATTCATGGAGGGTCGATCCGGTAAGTTTAAAAAGTCCAAAAAAAGTCCCGTTGTGGTTGTGTAATCAGATAGCGAGGCTCTCCCGACTGTTTGCCGGATGCGTCGAGCCTCCAGAGATCAACATTTGGGACGTCGGCGGCTCGACGGCTAGGTTGATTTGGACGCGCGCGTGCCCGCGAAGGGAACTTGGGCTGCCGCCGCGCCGCTTTGATCACTCGAATCGCGCCGCTTCCCTGGTCGCCGTGACTCCACGCGTCTCCTCATAGACTTTGAATGTAAACCGGCCGCTTCAGCCGCCCGAAATCGGGGCAGTGGGTACCAGGCATAAGTTTCTCGGCTGGCCTGGGAACGTCTTGGGATTCCCCCGGAGGAGCTGCTCCAAGTGGCTGGGGAGAGGGAAGTCTGGGCCTCCCTATTAGGCTGCTACCCCCGCGACCCAACCCCGGATAAGCGGAAGAAAATGGATGGATGAAAAAAAAAGAATAGATTGAGAGAAAATTGCTGAAAAGAAATTGTCAAATAAAGTCAAAAGCATTGTTTTATCAAATACATATGAGTTACTTGACGTTTAAAGAAGTAGGACAAACCTTTGGATATGGGCTGTGTAATTAACACTTGCCTAAATAATGAAGTTTCAAGCAACACACACAAAAAAGCCAAATCTTCTCAGACTGTGGGAGGTGTTTTTACAGTTTGCCAACAGGAGACATTCACGCTTTGGTGCATCTGGAAGGGTGCTAGCTGACGCCCATGACTTCCTATCCCACACGAGAACTGTGGATGACTTTGTTCGTCATTAGCCGTTCACACAAGCCACCAACTCTGCATGTGAGCCACTGCCTCGCCATCTCCTACTGCGATCTCCTCTCTCCCACGTCTAGACTCACACCTTTGTTCTCTCTGCCATGAAACCCACATGTGATGCCTCAGTGTGGGACCGCATGTCATCTGCCCATATACCTCTGTTGTCACAGGCAGCAGGTGCTGATTACCAAGGATGTCACCCATTGAGGCCTGTGGTATCACACGAAGATCACGAATGCGAAAGCTCAGTGTGAGGCAAAAGAAAAGCTCTGCTAGAAGAATGGCTACCAGCTTCTCTCACACCCAGAAAATTGGCCAAACGAATAGATGAAGTGGCTTTTTGGGGGTTATGCAGCCAGTTTATCAGAAACGTTTTACTCTTCGTTTTAACTACTCGTTCATACTGGCTTTAGATCTTTTTGTAGCAAACTGAACCTTTCATTCAGTCATGACCAGTTAGTATTCCTCTCATCTCTAAGAACCTGTCCAGGTTAGAGCAGTTTAAGAGAAAAGTGTCATTCAGGAGGAAGCAAAATGAGGAAAAGTGAAAGTGTGCATGTATTTTACATGAAACAAACACACGGTCAATCTCTTAGTGGACATAAATGTCGAGCATAAATGAAAATTTACACTTTTAATATGTAGTTCGGACATTTGAAGCAAAGTCACCAACCAAACCACAATGAGTGTTAAGATTTTATTTTTGGTTTTTGCATTGTTTCCGTTTCCCCCATTTTTACATCATATCTAAAGAAAAAAACACAATAAATGTTTTAACAATAGCTAGGAGAAGTGAGATCTAAAATATGAAAAATTCGTTAGGTCAGAGATGATTCCAAGAAACTTTTTATTTTGCCTAACTTTTTCTTTTTACCCAACAGATGTAAAATAAAAGATTTTCCATGTGTTCTTTTTGTCAGGGTTGGAGTGGCACGAGGACCCAAAATGCATATTCTGGATTCAGGTGACTCAATGAGAACTAAGAGAATCCAAGCAGAAAATAAAAATGTTGAAAACTCTGTGCAAACCAAAGGGCAACAGGATAAATAAATAAAAAATCTAACAAGGAGCATGAGAAGCAGAAAGCTTCTGATAAGGAAGTGGTGATTACTGGAATGACAAGCAGGTGAGCCTAATGAGCCGATCAACAGGTGACAAGGATGACTGATGGAAACAATGACATGTGACACATGGGAGTAAACAAATAAACTCCAAGAAATATAAAAAAACATGAATACTCATACTAACAATTAAACTAAAGCTTATAGACAACCACAAAACACCAATAGCACGACTTTCTGACCAACTTTATTAAAGTTTTTAAAATAAAGAAACAAAATCACAGAGCAAGAAGTCTGAATGATCAAGTGGGTAACAGTTTAAAGCTCCCCTGACATGATCTTTCAACTTTCCAAAAAATGGCACAACATATATAAATATTAAGATTGACCTCTGACCGTTTTTGCTAAAATAATGTTAAATGAATGAAAATTCCTCCCAAAAACAGTTTAAAATTAGCGCCATTTTTTTAACACGATAAATAGGGATTTCGCCGTCGCAGGATGATGACGTCATAACAAGAGACGTCTCTACTGCGCAGCTTGAAAACAATGGAGGAGCTACAAACTCGATCCGTCCAATTTAGCCATTTAAAAGTTAATATTTTAGCGGATTGTCTGCAGAGAAGCCAAAGTTATTTCCAGTAAACAGCAGGTTATAATTTTTTTTCAGCTCCTGCTGGTTTTTGGAGACTTTTCACTTCAGGACGTGAGCAGCTCTGTGAGGACTTACAGCATAGTTTCCACAGCACTGAAATGGTAATATATTAGTTAATGGTTCTAATAATTATTCAACATTAATTTATAGTTTAAAAAATTAGTCCCTTTTAAAATATCTGTTAAATATATTATTCTTTTATTTTATTTTGTTTGTGTTTTCAGGTTTCCAGGTCTCCAGTCCATCACCTGAGGCTCTTCCTGAACCACTAGTACAACCCAGACTTTCACATCACAGCAGGTAAGATTGCATCAACGAAAAGAATAGTACTCAACAATATTCTTTGATGTAAATCTGTTGATTTTCTGTGGTTCTGATGAGGGAAGTGACAAAGTGGATGCAGCATTCAGCCCATAATGGACCCAGATGTCCCCTGCGTCCAGACCTACAACACCTGGACATCCATGAGCGTGGAGGAGCGAGGAGGTGGTGGAGTCTGAAGAAGTACAAGCAGCAGGATGAGGAGAAACTAGACCGATGTCCCCTGCGTCCAGACCTACAACACCTGGACAGGAGGGTGGACGAGGAGGTGTTGGAGTCATTTTTACAGAGCTGATGAAGTCAAACACCACTTGCTGATATTTTTTAAACTCAATTTTTTTTGATAATCTGTTCATATTAATGTTTCCCCAGAGGTTTTCATTTATTTGATAATATGGGATGGTTTTATTTTAATAAAATGTTTTTTTCAACATTCACCAATTTTGTTTTTACTAAAGTATGAGCTGTGAGTTGTAGATGCACGAATGAAATTAAAACAGATACACAAATATTCTCACAAAGAATAACTCAACACTAACAGATAATATAGTGTACTACTGTAACTTTATTTACACATAACTACAGAAACACTTGGTTCATTGTTATCCTTTTTTTTTCAAACAATATGTTCATTTGAACAGTCAGAAAAAATATTAAATTCATTGATTCATTTTCATCTCAATGCTCTGGCCAGTTGTAGTATTTCTGCATATTTTAATGTCTTGATGCACAAACGTAGCTTTCTGCAGCAGTCCTGATGTTCTACAGATCCTGAAGATGTCTCCATCTGTTGTTGAACAATATCAAGGTTTGTTCTCCTCCACCTCGGTCCACTCTTCAGGTGAAGACATTTCTGTGAATCCTCGCTCCGCCACGTTGATGCAATCTTACCTGCTGTGATGTGAAAGTCTGGGTTGTACTAGTGGTTCAGGAAGAGCCTCAGGTGATGGACTGGAGACCTGGAAACCTGAAAACACAAACAAAATAAAATAAAAGAATAATATATTTAACAGATATTTTAAAAGGGACTAATTTTTTAAACTATAAATTAATGTTGAATAATTATTAGAACCATTAACTAATATATTACCATTTCAGTGCTGTGGAAACTATGCTGTAAGTCCTCACAGAGCTGCTCACGTCCTGAAGTGAAAAGTCTCCAAAAACCAGCAGGAGCTGAAAAAAAATTATAACCTGCTGTTTACTGGAAATAACTTTGGCTTCTCTGCAGACAATCCGCTAAAATATTAACTTTTAAATGGCTAAATTGGACGGATCGAGTTTGTAGCTCCTCCATTGTTTTCAAGCTGCGCAGTAGAGACGTCTCTTGTTATGACGTCATCATCCTGCGACGGCGAAATCCCTATTTATCGTGTTAAAAAAATGGCGCTAATTTTAAACTGTTTTTGGGAGGAATTTTCATTCATTTAACATTATTTTAGCAAAAACAGTCAGAGGTCAATCTTAATATTTATATATGTTGTGCCATTTTTTGGAAAGTTGAAAGATCATGTCAGGGGAGCTTTAACAACGACCTTCTGAATCAAACATTTTATGAGGATTGAGAACTGAATACAATTGCAATCTGGCAAGTTTGAACGTGATAAATACTGTAATTTTCGCTGCATAAGTTGCCGTTTTTTGCATAAATTAGCATGCCTGTGACCTATACAGCAATGTGATGCATTTATGATTTCCCCCCATATTTATAAACCAATTTTTGGCTGAGATCTGACGATTAGGTCCTACCTCTCTGACAGAACCTTTTGTGTCAATATCAAAGATTTCAGTTCAGCATCGGCAGCGCTTCAGTGTGGGGGGCGGGGGTACCGCAGGGGTCCATTCTCGGTCCCCTTCTCTTTTCTTTATACCTGCTGCCATTAGGTGCTATTTTCTGCAAACACACTCTTTCATTTCTACGTCGATGAGTGTCAGATTTACTTCCCCCGATGCACAGAGGAACACGCTTTATTCAACCTCTTCTTGACTGCCTGGCTGACATCCGGAACTGGATGGTTTTAAACTTAAGTTTCAATGAGAAGAAGTCTGAAGTCATGTTGTTTTCCCAATGGCACATTCAGGAACCACTGCATTGACCTTTTCTCTCTTGCTCCGTTAGAGAAACAAAAGGTCACAACCCTTCCTTGAAGCTTAACAGTCATGTAAACATGATCCTGTTTTTTTCCCCAGCAGAGGCATCTGTCTAAGCTGAAGCCCATGCTGTCCAAAACGAAGCTGGAGACAGTAATCCATGCCTTCATAACTTCCAGGCTCGATTACTGCACTGCACTTCTGTTTGGAATCAGTCAATCCTCCATTGCATGTCTACAGCTGGTCCAGAATGCTGCAGCCGATTTTTAACTGGTACAGGCCATAGAGAGCACATTACACCAGTTTTGGCCTCCCTGCACTGGCTACCCATTCACCTTCGGATCCAGTTCAAAATAGTCACGTATGTTTTTAAATCCCTCATCTTCTGAAGCCATATGTCCCACCGCGCTCTCTGAGGTCAGCAGACCAGATGTTTCTTTCAATTCCAGAAACTCGCCATAAGCTCAGAGGTGACAGGGCTTTCTCTGTTGCAGGTCCAAGACTGTGGAATGAGTTGCCACTGAGTGTCAGGCAGGCTCCCACACTCACAGTTTTTAAGTCTCACTTGAAAACCCACTTTTATTCCCTTGCCTTAAACGCGGTGTGATTTGTTTTGATCCTGTCTGTACTATACAGTGTTGGTCATTTAGCATTTATCTGCTACTATTTCTTATCTATATTTTATTTTATGTTTTCCTGTCCACTGTGCTTGTTTGTTTCTAGTGTACAGCATTTTGGTTGGCCTTGTTGCTGTTTCAAGTGATCTATAAATGGTGCGGCATTTCATTCATTCTGACATGGAAAATATTGAACATTACCATTTTCAGCCACTAGAGGGTGTTTAACTAATATGGCAAGCCAAGTGTCTCATTAATAGGTAAAAGTGGAAATTAATGACACACTTGGTTTGCCATACCAAGCCACCTTTGGCTCACTCCGGAACTCCTGGAGCAAACATCAAATCAGCTGCATTTCACCGCACCGCCCAAGCGAAATGCAGCTGATTTGTTCATTGATGTCCATTTATTAAGGGAAAGTTCAACTGAGAAACACCTTTACTATAGTCGAGCAAACAAATAATTGTTTTTAAGTGTTAATCTTGTTAAATTCTTGTTAAAGTCCTCCTGTGCACGCTCCCGCCGCTGCCATTTGGCAGCCAATCGATTTTTAGCACACCAGCCCACGTTTCTGCGTGTTCAGAGGTGACCCATAATAGATGTAACTTACACGGTGAAGCGACATATTTTTTTTCTCCACTTTATTAGACATATTTCGCCTGATGCGACTTATACGGCAGTGCAATGTTTACGGCGGCAAGTACCGTACTTTATTTTACCCGTTTTATATTATGTCATTACCGTGAAATATTTTCTTCTTATAATGTGCAATTATTTTTGTATAACAAACAAATCTGGCTCCAGGTAAACAAGTAAAACTATAAATTCTGTGTCTGAAACATCATTCTGTTGTAGGTTCTGCAGAATGAGGACTGGCATTGTTTGGTTTCACGTCGTATAGAAACACGCCGTATGCTTTTCCTGAATATCAATAAGCAGCTCTGCAGGAATGGCTTCAAAAATAATTTGAGCATTTCACTGATAACAATTTTGTTATTTTAAGAGTTAATAGCCCCAAATCATTGAGCTTCTATTTCTGTTTAAAGATTTAAACAAATGACAAATTTATATATTTTTGTTGAATAAAAAAAGTTTGCAAAACAGTAAAAAAAAAAAAACTTTAAACGTCACACACAAGTTGTTATTGTTAAAAACAAACGGTCAGTTTGTTTCTGCCACAGTCATGGGCAGCACGGTGGCACAACTGGTAGAGCTGCTGCCTCTCAGCGAGAAGGTTGCCGGTTCAAATCCCGGTCCGGGGCCTTTCTGGGTGGAGTTTGCATGTTCTCCCCGTGCATGCGTGGGTTTCCTCCGGGTACTCCGGTTTCCTCCCACAGACCAAAAAACATGCTTGTTAGGCTGATTGGTGACTCTAAATTGACCCTAGGTGTGAGTGTGAGAGTGGATGGTTGTTTGGTGTGAGTGAGACAGGTCCCTCTTGTAAATGAGTCCCCATGACTCAACGAGGCTAGCCTGTATAAATAAAGGTTGAATGAATGAATGAATGTATAAGATTGTTTTACATAATTTAAGTGGATTTTGCACAGAACAATAAAATGCATACATTTTATTTTCAGCCAAGTGACTGCAAGACCAAAGAGTTAAATTAGATAATTAGACCATTAGAATGGTTTGTTCTTCTCAGAGTGGCAGGAGCATTTTGTGTTAATTTTGCCAATATCTGCTTCAGCGCCTCTTTCCTACGGGGCTCTGCAAGGCTTGAATCTTGGACCCCTTCTGTTTTCATTGCATCTACTCCCCTTGTGGTCTATCCTGTGGAAACATGATCTTTCTTTTCATTGTTATGCCAATGATTGCCAGATTTATCTGGTCTTAAAACCCAATAGTTCTTGCTCCATTCACCCTCCGTTAAAATGTCTTGCTGACATTAAGGCATGGCTTCAAAATTTTCAAGTTTTAAAAATCAGAAAACTGAAGTGACTGTGTTTAGCCCTCGTGCTACTGTTTTCTCTGTTCCTGTAAACCTTGACTCTCATGAGCCATATCTTAAGCAGTCTGTTACAAATCTTGGGATGGTTTTAGACTGATTTTAAGTTTAATAAACAGAGGAACTCTGTTCGGCAGAAAAGTTTCTTCGAGTTAAAGCAGATAGATAAGCTTAAGTCAGTGTTGACCAGGTCTGACATTGAAAAATCAGTTCATGCCTTCATTGCAACCCAACTTGATTACTGGGGTCAGTCAGGTTTCCCTTTCACGTCTACTCATTCAAATTGCTGCAGCTCGGCTCTTAACAGGAACTTGTGGGTTTGATCATATCTCACCAGTTTTGTCCTCCCTTCACTGGCTCCCTGTATGTTGACATAACTGGTTTTTAAATTCTCCTGTTGACCTTTAAGTGCATAAATGGCCTTGCACCCTCATTCCTCTCTGATACTTCGTTCCAATTTTTCTTTATAAAAAGAAAGTTGACGTGACTAAATAAAACTGGTTTATTTTTTGAGAGAAGCTTTTGCTGGAGTCGGTGCGTCAGGTGAGAAAGTTGGGTGACACCAGCAGGGGTGCGCTCGGCTCCATTGCACATCCAGCAGCAAGAAACCAACGCAGTCGACTGTGGAAGCAACGACCATCAGAACTCTGCAGAGCGGTCTGATGAAGCCTTTGGTGATCTTGTCTGCTGTCACTGAAGAGAAGTGAGGTTTTATTCCCTCTTATAGGTGAAGCAATAAAGAGGTTTACTGTCGTTGTTAAAGTTTGCACTGAAGTGACCTTAAACCACCTAATGTTTGAATTTAGAAATATAACATTTTGAATTTTAGGGTTTTATCTTTCAGCTCTCTGATTATCATTAGTTTGAACCCAAAAATGTCTGTTTCCTAATGAAAACACACACCGAGACAATATAACTGAAGGTGACTTGATCACATGAGGTACATGAGGTGGAAGGAAATTGTGTACTCAAGGTCCCAGTTATATCAAGGTTTCTGTATTGTGACATATTCCTAGATTTGTGCCGCTCAAGGTGGCTGTTGGAGTAGCTCTCTTACATTCATTCTGAGATTTTGCTTTTGAAAACTTTACTCTTTTCTGGATGTAAATCGCTTTTTCCAGTTAATTATTTCCTCTGGTTTTGGATGCTGTGCAGCTTGAAATATTTTTACTGAAACCTTTTTACTTTTGGACGTTTGTTATGATGCATAACCATAACAGCATGGTGGCTTGCTACAACTGGGAGCTGCTAATTAACATCTCAAAAGTTCAAATATTACCTCAACTTCAGCCCCATGTCCCAAAAGAGTTGTAAAGGAGGTGCCGTGGATGCATATCTGTCTACCTGGAGGCGATGCTTGAGTGCCTGAACACCAAGATCTTGGAGTTGGCGGGAAACTTGGCTCATGACAGTGGGAGGACCGAGATCATGCCCCGGAACCTGCAGTTTTGTCCGTGATGACGGGCGGCTCGGCAGGGTGCTGGGAAGAATGGGCATCACTCAGGGAGGAGTTCTGCCTGGCACTCGGGTGATCCTGAAGCCCAAGAGGACCGGAGGTCTTTTGGGTCTGGGTGGTTGGCATCTGCAGCCGGTTTCTTTGGATCTGCTGTGGGACGGACCGCTACAAGAGATCCTTCCTGCCCACACCCACCAGAATCTAGAACAACTCTTCATGAAACAAGGATGAGCTACAACAATGATTAATAACCCCTTGGGGTTAATAAAGCATTTTTTAAATTCAATTAAAAATGATCTGAACCAGAGTGGTGTTCTGTTATTGGACTTCTGTGCTCGTCATGGATTGTCCATAATGAACACCATGTTTAAGCATAAGGGTGTCCATATGTGCTCTTGGCACCAGGACACCCTAGGTCGCAGTTCGATGATCGACTTTGTTGTCGTCTCATCTGATCTGCGGCCGCATGTCCTGGACACTCGGGTGAAGAGAGGGGCGGAGCTGTCAACTGACCACTACCTGGTGGTGAGTTGGCTCCGATGGTGGGGGAGGATGCCGGTCAGACCTGGCAGACCCAAACGTATTGTGAGGGTCTGCTGGGAACGTCTGGCAGAGTCTCCCGTAAGACGGAGCTTTAACTCCCACCTCCGGGAGAGCTTTGAACACGTTCCGAGGGAGGCGGGGGACATTGAGCCCGAGTGGGCCATGTTCCGCGCCTCTATTGTCGAGGCAGCTTATCAGAGTTGTGGCCGCAAGGTTGTTGGTGCCTGTCGTGGTGGCAACCCTCGAACCCGGTGGTGGACACCAGCGGTGAGGGATGCTGTCAAGCTGAAGAAGGAGTCCTATTGGGCCTTTTTGGCCTGTGGGACCCCGGAAGCAGCAGATAGCACACCCAGCACACTCACTCTTTGCCCCACTCCCCTCAGGACGGAGGTTGAGGAGCATCAAATGTAGAACCACTAGACTGAGGAACAGCTTCTACCCTGAGGCTGTTAGACTCATGAATAAATAAAAATAAAATAAAAAATAAACACTGCAAAATATCACATCATGCTGATGCTGATCTGTTTTCTTGTTGCTGTGTTCATCTGTGTTCATCTGTGACCATCTGCTCATACAAACTCATGTTCGTGCTGCTGTTTATTTCCACTATATTAGGCTTAGTGTATTACTAGTTGATGTTTTTCTTAGTTAATTCTAGATGTTATTACTGTTTTTCTCTTGCATTTGTTGTTGGATGTAACTGGGACCCGGTGTACATAATCTCGTTTTCATCACATGTACCACATGCGCAAGGGCGTAGATTTCATCTCATTATTGGGGGGGACCATAAACAGGGAAATTTTTTAAGAGCAATTTTGGGGGGGTCGGCAAAGTTACAGTGAAATGTAATGCAAAATGTACAGAGGAAAGTTTATCCAAACTGCATGCATATACTATGCAAAATAATTAGCAATAATATTGTTTTAAATGGCATGTGTGTTTAGTAGTCTTATTACTACTATTAATCAGTACAATAGTGACACTCATTACTCTTATAAAAAAAATTAATGTGTTCAATCTTTGCCACTTGTCAAAATGACAAGTGGCAAAATGAGAATTTTGCAAAATAGGTCCCCTCTAAATATTGTTTAAATTTCAGTTTGGCTTGTATTCATAGATTGCTGTGGTCAGTGTCACTGATAATCTGGTACCACACCTTCCCAAAATCTTAAAGCTTAAAAAGAAAACAGTTTTCAAGGAGAAGAAATACTTTAATGCAGGGGTCACCAAACTTTTTGAGACTGAGAGCTACTTCAGTGGGACCAAGAGGCACAAAGGTCCACTTGTTCGTTCCAAACAAATTTGCATGGTTCAACTTTAATTATAGTATTAATAATAATACATTTACATACATGTGAATATATGACTGCCTGATCACATCTGATCTGGTCTGTATTATTAAAGACTCCACACAATGATTTAGCTTGGTAAATATGATCAATTATTATTGATAATTACCAGTAGTGATTAGAACTCTCAATCAAGAACTTGAGTCCTCAGTTTGAATAATTTTTTGGTTCTTCTGTGCAAATGTAAATTGTTCTTAGCTTTGACTGGGAGTGTGGATGGTTGTTTGTCTCTTTGTCTGTCTCTGTGATGGACTGGAGACGTGTCCTGGGTGTCTCTGGGACAGACTGGTGACCTGTCCTGGGTGTCCCTGCCTTCACACAAAAGCAGCTGAGATTGGTTCCAGTCCTAAACAAGGGGGCATAATGGATTACTTATTAACTGATATTTAAACATAAAACACTATTTCTTTTATGTTAAACTCAATCTGTAACATTTGAAATTCATTGTATTTTATAAATATTTTATTAACTGTTTTGTAGAAATGAACACGTTTGTAACATTCATTCAAAATATGCCTTTTACTATTAACAAATCTAGCATTTTTTAAGAACCTATTAAGAATAAAATCTTCCAGTTGCAGATACAAAATATCAATAATGTAATATAATAAACAGTGACATTTTTTAATTAATCATGTGACATAAGTATTGATCCTCAACATTTTTTATAATAATAATTTATTTATAAAGCCCTTTAAAACAACAGCTGCAACAAAGTGCTACACATATAAAATCATTTTAACTAATCATCACATCTTCTCTACTCTTTTTATTAATTATCTTTCACATATTTTATCATTACTTCTTTCAAGAGCTCCACACCTGAAAATATGATGAATGTGAATCCATCCTGCTCAAAGCTGCGCTGACATTCTTCTGTCTGTTGTGAGCCAGTTAGCATTGAAGCTAGCGTGTTAGCTGATGAAGTGTCGCTCCTCGTTGTGTTTTGCTGTTGCTACAGCCACTAATGAGACACACTTGTCTTTCAACACTGTGAAAGACCTTTTCCTCCCAGTCACTGTCACCAATGTTTTAGCTACTTACTGGAAGTTAATAGTTTGTGCTGCAGCTCACTCCCCACCCAGCGGCTCCGCACCGAGCCTGTGACTCCGGTGCTGTTGTTGTTCCTTGTAAACATTGGACTAAACCATTTGCCAACAGAGAAGGGGGGGGGGCAAATTTTCCTTTTTTTTTCTTAGAATAATGGCGGATTTCTCTCTTTTTTTGCCTTTTTATATTGATATTGTTTAAAGACACGGTTTCCTTTATTGAATTATTGGGGGGGACAGATCTATATTTCCCCAAGATTGGGGGGGTCCGGACCCCCCTGACCCCCCAGGATCTACGCCTATGCACATGCGGTGCAAATGACAATAAAGACTCTCTGACTCTGACTCTGACTCTCTGATAGGTACCGAGAGTCCAAGCGGCATGCGGCTCGGTTGGTTGCTGAAAACTCGGGCATGGGAGGAGTTCGGAGAGGCCATGGAGAATGACTTCCGTACGGCTTCGAGGCGATTCTGGTCCACCATCCGGCATCTCAGGGGGGGAAAGCGGTACGCGACCAACACCATTTATGGTGGGGATGGCGTGCTGTTGACCTCAACTCGGGATGTTGTGAGTCGGTGGGCGGAATACTTCGAAGACCTCCTCAATCCTACTGGCACGTCTTCCACTGAGGAAGCGGAGCCTGGGGACTTTGGGTCGGGCTCTCCAATCTCTGGTGCTGAGGTCGCCGAGGTGGTTAAAAAGCTCCGCGGTGGCAAGGCTCCGGGGGTGGATGAGATTCGTCCTGAGTTCCTTAGGGCTCTGGATGTTGTGGGGTTGTGTTGGCTTACGCGACTCTGCAATATCGCGTGGACATCGGGGGCAGTTCCCTTGGATTGGCAGACTGGGGTGGTGGTTCCCCTATTCAAAAAGGGGGACCGTAGGGTGTGTTCCAACTATAGGGGGATCACACTCTTAAGCCTCCCTGGTAAGGTCTATTCAGGGGTTCTGGGGCCTCATGTATCAAAAACCTGCGTGGATTTCCTACTGAAAAGTGACGTACGGTGAAATCCAGAAAAGTGTCTACGCACAAAAAGATCCAGATTTATCAAACTGTGCGTACACCTGAATCCACGCACATTCCTTTTGTACATCACAATTGACGTGGAACTGAGCGCACGTGAGACACCTCCCCTGACACGCCTACATTTACATATGTTAAACAGATGCAAATTACTTCCTGCATGTGTGAAGGACATGTTTGTTTGATCCCTGCGCGATCAGAAATGATTTCTAGATTCGGGAAAATAATGAATTCAATATAATATGAGTGAGGACAAACATCCTAAGTAAGAATAGTAATAAAATGTGTTCATCATGCAAAGAACGAGTGATTGTCGGTATTTGTGTGCGCGCGCACCCTGCTGTGGTGCGCGAACCGGCTCATTCATTCATTCTGTGTGGAAATATTAACTTTGCGCACGAGTTTATTACCATTATTACTGTAAACACAGAGGAACTTACTTGGATGTTTGCTAGAACATAGATCTTTGTTTATGTAGATGATGTGAAGAAACGTGTCTGTGCGTCTTGGTGGAGACTTTTCATGACATGATGTTGGAGTCTCCTGGACGCCTCCCTGGTGAGGTGTTCCGGGCATGTCCCACCGGGAGGAGACCCAGAGGAAGACCCAGGACACGCTGGAGGGACTATGTTTCTCGGCTGGCCTGGGAACGCCTTGGGATTCCCCCAGAGGAGCTGCTCCAAGTGGCTGGGGAGAGGGAAGTCTGGGCCTCCCTACTTAGGCTACTACCCCCGCGACCCGACCCCGGATAAGCGGACGAAAATGGATGGATGGATGGATGGATGGATGTTGGAGTCTCCAGACGCAGCGCGCGCCCCGCAGCCCTGTGCGCAGTCTGTCTGTGAAGCTTTTGCTCTCCTACAAGTTATATAAGGTGTACTTTCACGTGTCATTTTGGAGAAATCTACAATAAACGCAGATAATGAAACACCTCCAGCTGCCGTGTCGACACCGGTGAGGGTGCGCGCGCGCTCCAAGCGCGACCACTCAGCCTTTGGAATCGATGAGACCATTGGACATGATCCGGCTTTGTGTGGACTGGACTGCACAGTCCCGATCGACCTGCAGCCCCCTCTGTGGAACAGTTTGACCGCTGCTTCTGTATGCACGCGTGATGCACGGCTCCCCAGAGCGCAGCATGCAGTGCCAAACTGGAAAATTATTATTTCTGAAAACGGCTGATAAGCCATATCCTAGATCGGAAAACTATATCTGTTTCTAAATAAATGCTCTGCGTGTTACACTATTTATTATAACCTCCAGTAAGGCTGAATGAATCCGTTCCTGTTAAATTTATTTTTGGCACAACGTTGCGCGTCCTTTATTCCACTGCGTCATGTGGATGTAATACTTGTTAATCGTGTGTTTGGAGGGAATATTAATCATTTTCACATCTTGAACTGTTAATAATAATAATAATAATAATAATAATAATAATAATAATAATGAATTCAATTTATAACGCACTTTTCATTAATGGAAATCTCAAAGTGCTACAAGGTGCAACATATTTGAATGTCAATAAGACAAATAATAAAACAATTAAAATCAACAACAGTATCAACTCAGATCAAAAGTAGAATCATGAGGAGTAAAGTATGCTCGGTTGAAAAGAAAGGTCTTCAAGCCGCTCTTAAAGTCAACCACAGACTGTGGGGCTTCAGTTTCTCTGAAACACCTGTAAGTGTCGCCAAAGGAACAAGAACCACAGAAACGTGCGTACGCCTGCTCGGGAGCTTGCGTGGATATGTACCTGGATGCGCATATATTCACGTTCAGTTCAGTTTTGATACATACGGGCTTTTGCGTGGAAAGTGACGTGCGCAATGTTTTTGTGCGCACGCATGGTTGATACATGAGGCCCCTGGAGAGGAGGGTCCGTCGGATAGTCGAACCTCGGATTCAGGAGGAGCAGTGTGGTTTTCGTCCTGGTCGTGGAACACTGGACCAGCTCTACACCCTCAACAGGGTCCTGGAGGGTGCGTGGGAGTTTGCCCAACCAGTTTACATGTGCTTTGTGGACTTGGAAAAGGCATTCGACCGCGTCCCTCGGGGGGTTCTGTGGGGGGTACTCCGGGAGTATGGGGTACCAGGCCCTTTGATATGGGCTGTTAGGTCCCTGTACGACCGGTGTCAGAGCTTGGTCCGCATCGCTGGCAGTAAGTCGGGCTCGTTTCCGGTGAGAGTTGGACTCCGCCAAGGTTGCCCTTTGTCACCGATTCTGTTCATAACTTTTATGGACAGAATTTCTAGGCGCAGCCAAGGTGTTGAGAGGATCCGTTTTGGTGGCCTTAGAATCTCTTCTCTGTTTTTTGCAGATGATGTGGTCCTATTGGCTTCATCAGATCGTGATCTACAGCTTTCGCTGGAGCGGTTTGCAGCCGAGTGTGATGCGGCCGGGATGAGGATCAGTTCCTCCAAATCCGAGGCCATGGTCTTGAGCCGGAAAAGGGTAGCATGCCCTCTCCGGGTCGGGGAGGAGGTCCTGCCCCAAGTGGAGGAGTTTAAGTATCTCGGGGTCTTGTTCACGAATGAGGGAAAACTGGAGCGTGAGATCGATAGGCGGATAGGTGCAGCATCCGCAGTGAAGCGGGCGCTGTACCGGTCTGTCGTGGTGAAGAGAGAGCTGAGTCAAAGGCAAAGCTCTCAATTTACCGATCGATCTACGTTCCCACCCTCATCTATGGTCATGAGCTTTGGGTTGTGACCGAAAGAACGAGATCTCGGATACAAGCGGCTGAAATGAGTTTTCTCCGCAGGGTGTCTGGACTCTCCCTTAGAGATAGGGTGAGAAGCTCAGTCATCCGGGAGGGACTCGGAGTAGAGCCGCTGCTTCTCCACATCGAGAGGAGCCAGTTGAGGTGGCTCGGGCATCTGGTTAGGATGCCTCCTGGACGCCTCCCTGGTGAGGTGTTCCGGGCATGTCCCACCGGGAGGAGACCCAGAGGAAGACCCAGGACACGCTGGAGGGACTATGTTTCTCGGCTGGCCTGGGAACGCCTTGGGATTCCCCCAGAGGAGCTGCTCCAAGTGGCTGGGGAGAGGGAAGTCTGGGCCTCCCTACTTAGGCTGCTACCCCCGCGACCCGACCCCGGATAAGCGGAAGAAAATGGATGGATGGATGTGGATAAATAAATATTAATAATTATAATT